>QRFJ01000529.1:310987-505711 GCA_006176705.1 Cocos nucifera | reverse complement strand
GATCGATCATCTAAATCATTCTAATTGCTCCCAAAATCCACCAGTGACACCTAGCAGTATATGGTGGCAACCCATCAGAGCTGAATGCGAACCTCTTGGTGCAGCTACCTGTGTGATTAAGTTCTTCTATCTTGAGCCCCGATCAGATTAGGGTTAAGGTGAACTCGTCAAACCCTAGTCTCTGTCATATGATGTAATCATTCGATTCGAGTCCAATGTGAAAATCTAAATAGAAACTCTTTCTATTATTTCACTCTACCATGGCCATGGATTTCTGGACTTGATTCTCATGATCATCATAGGGCTGCTCCTCTACCACCGAGGTAGATAGATTCCATCTTGATGCAATCCAGTTCCTACAATGAACATGCTATAGCCAACATACACCTCAGGGTTCCATATGGCTAGGAGACCGAGTAATGGTGTAGTCAAACTATAACACCCTCAAGGTGAACTGCCGATGCATCTCAGGTCAAAGAACCAGACACACTACTGCAGCATCGAGTCAGTCATTGACGAGAAGGTAGACTCCCTAATGACTACTCGAGGTGGTCACGCTCAGTGCCCTCGTTCTCTAACGAGTACCTGTACTCTCGCTCCGGTGTCTCCACACCGTAGACTCAAGACTCATCTACTAAAGAGAAGCGATTGTACACCAACCTTCCGGATCAATCACCATCCTCGTGATGATCCTATGGTCGGGAGCAATTTATGAGTTAATAATGATTATTCATGTCTTAAATTTTCAACTCTTGAAAATATGAATTATCATTACCATTAACTCAAAGGATGTATCACAGACACTAAATACACATATGTGATAGAAAATAACCCATTTTATTGATTTTAGTCAAAATTATAATTTTGCCCCTAGAAGTGTATTACAAGTGTCAGCCAATTCTGGCTTCTAGGGCACATATATCTAACAATCTCCCACTTGTCCTAAAGCCAATTGGCTACAAGTCTAAGTCCCATCTTCTCAAGGTGGGCTTCGATCTTCTGCTGGCCCAACGGCTTTGTAAGTGGGTCTGCCACATTATCTGCGGAGTTCGACTCTCTTGACCTCGACGGTAACTCCTTTGGCTCTGAGGTAATCAAATGGATGAGGTGGATATATCATCTGCTATCACGTTTGCTTGGAACTCTTCCAGCTGACAGCTCCACCATTGCACACAAACAGACTTCCAGATGTCGACTTTCGATCATCTATATCGGACATGAAATCCGAGTCTGTGTATCCCTGGACTTGGAGTTCTCCGTTACCAAAGACCAACATCATATCCTTAGTTCTTCTCAAGTACTTAAGGATACATTTCACAGAAGTCCAGTGTTCTTCACCTGGATTTGACTGATATCTGCTTGTGACACTCACAGCATGGGCTATATCAGGTCGTGTACATAGCATGGCATACATGAGGCTCCCTATTGCAGAAGCATAAGGGATCTTGCTCATGCGTTCTATTTCCTCAGGTGTGCTAGGGCACATCTTCTTGGAAAGATGAATACCATGTCTGAAGGGTATTAATCCCCTCTTAGAGTTTTCCATACTAAACCTCTTTAGTACTTTCCTCTATGTACATCTTCTGTGAAAGTCCTAGCATCCTATTCGGTCTATCCCTATAGACCTTAATTCCTAGAATAAAGGATGCTTCACCTAGGTCTTTCATGGAGAATTCCTTGGACAACCACATCTTGACTGATGTCAACATGGGAATATCATTCCCAATAAGGAGGATGTCATCCACGTACAATACGAGGAAGACAACAGCGCTCCCACTGACCCTTTTGAAAACACATGGTTCCTCTTCATTTTTGATGAAACCAAACTTTTTGATCACATCATTGAAACGAGTGTTCCAGCTCCGAGATGCTTGCTTAAGTCCATATATGGACCTTTGCAGCTTGCAAACCTTGTGATCAGTATCACTGGATGTGAAACCTAGCGGCTGTTCCATATAGATATCTTCCTCAAGATATCCATTTAGGAATGCCGTTTTCACGTCCATTTGCCATATTTCATAATCGAAATAGGCTGCAACGGCAAGCAATGTGCGGATGGATTTTAGCATAGCCTACTGGGGAAAAGGTATCCTGATAGTCAATGCCTTCGCGTTGACTATAACCTTTTGCCACTAGTCTAGCCTTGAATGTCTCCACATTCCCATCTGCACCAATCTTTCTCTTGAAGATCCATTTACATCCAATAGGTACTATACCTTCTGGTGGATCTACCAAGGTCCAGACTTGGTTTGAGTGCATCGAGTCAATTTCTGACTGCATTGCCTCTAGCCATTTCTCGGAGTCGATATCTGATATCGCCTCGTTGTAGGTTTTGGGATCATCACCATGAGCACCATTACCTACGAGGAACATTTCCTCTACATCCTCTGAAATAATACCTAAGTATCTTTCAGGGGGATGGAAAACTCTTTCCGATCTACGAGGTGGAGGAGGTAGTGTTCTTATTGGCTCAACCTGATTTGGTTCCACTTGGTCCTTAGCTCGTTCTGCTTGTGAGACTTTCTCATCAAGCTTGATCTATTTTCCAATGCCGCTATCTTGAATAAACTATTTTTCAAGAAAGATGGCATGTCGACTCACAATCACATTGTGGTCTTCTGGAATGTAGAAATAGTATCCTAATGACTCTTTAGGATATCCTATGAATCGAGCTCTGAAGGACCTAAACTCTAACTTGTCCGCTTGTTGTCTTTTGACATGAGCCGGACAACCCCAAATTCTGAGATGACTCAGACTTGGTTTCTTACCGTGCCATATCTCATACGGTGTGGTAGGAACGGTTTTAGAGGGAACCCTATTCAGTAGATAGATTGAAGTTAACAATGAGTGTCCCCAAAGAAAATCAGGGAGGTCTGTGAAGCTCATCATGGATCGAACCATATCCAATAGAGTCCGATTTCTCCATTCTGAAACCCCGTTGAGTTGAGGTGTTCCTGGTGGAGTCCATTGAGAGACTATGCCATTTTCCTTGAGATAGTCTAGGAATTCCCGGCTAAGGTATTCACCTCCTCGATCTGATCGAAGAACCTTAATGGGTTTTCCAGTTTGTTTTTCTACTTCATGTCTGAATTCTTTGAACTTTTCAAAAGCTTCAGACTTGTGTCTCATAAGATACACATACCCATACCTAGACAGATCATCGGTAAAGGTAATGAAGTAGACAAAATTGCCTCTAGCCGGCACATCAAATGGGCCGCACACATCAGTATGTACTAGGGCAAGGAGATCTGTGGCCCTCTCCCCATGTCCAACAAAAGGGAGTTTAGTCATTTTGCCTTGAAGACAAGATTCACAAGTTGGATATGACTCGGAAGTCAATGGACTCAATAGCCCATTTTTCTCCAATTTGTTGATCCTATCTTCTGCTATATGACCTAATCTCAGGTGCCATAGATATCTGTCGTTTGGACTATCCCTAGGTCGTTTGGCATTCACGTTTTGCTCGATAGTTAGAACAGGTACATCAATATGTAGCTGATAAAGACCATTAATAAGGAAACCATTTGCAATTTTATTTCTTTCATAAAGAATGTTACAATGGTCCTTAAAGAAGGTGATCACATAACCTTCTTGTGCTAAGCATGAAACAGAAATCAAATTCCTGCTAGCTGCAGGCACAAAATAACAGTCTTTCAAAACTAAGTCTAAACCAGATGGTAATCGAAGAGGGTATGTTCCCACGGCTACTGCAGCAACTCTTGCTCCATTACCGATGCGTAGGATCATGTCTCCATCCCTCAGCCTCCTGCTATCCTCAAGACCCTGCATAGAAGTGCACAGATGAGCACTAGAACCAGAGTCAAGCACCCAACTGGATGCAGAAGAAACCGTAAGGTTAGACTCAATAACGAGCATACCTCCAGAAGGACCTTCCTTCTTGTTCTTTAGGGTGGCCAGGTAAGTAGGGCAGTTCCGCTTCCAATGGCCGTCGCTGTTGCAATGGAAACACTTTCCTTTGACATCGGCCTTTTTCTTCGGCTCTGCCTTTCTTCTTCTTTAGATCCTTCCACCTTTTGCTTTTTCACAGACTTCTTTTTCTTTCCATAAGACTTTCTTTTGGAAGAAGTCCGTTCCATAGCAAGAACTGAGCCTTTAGAACCTTTCATAGAAAGCTCAGCGGTAACCAGCATATTCATTAACTCGGCCAAGGAATTCTGAAGTTTATGCATGTGGTAATTCATGATGAATTGCCCATATGCATCAGTCAAGGATTGCAGAATAATATCGTTCTGCAGGTCCAAGTCCTAACTTCACACCGAGCTTCTCAAGCTCTTCCATGTCCTTGATCATTGTCAGACAGTGATCTTGGACTGACTGCCCATCACGCATCTTAGCCTTAAAAAGTCATTTTGTGACTTGATATTTGGCTGCGCGACTCTGTTCACCAAACATCTCCTGCAGGTGAGCCAACATTTGGCGAGCAGTCCCGATATCCTCATGTTGGCGCTGGAGCTCATCAGACATCGAGCCCAACATGTAATATCTGGCCTTATTATCTTCGTCAATCCATTTTTCCAGAGACGCTCTCTGTTCAACAGATGGACGGGCTGGTAAGGTGGGAGGGTCCTGGTCCAAAACATGGGTTAACTTCTCGGAACCCAAAATAATTTTGTAGTTCCTGAGCCAATCTTTATAATTGGGTCCAGTCAGTCTATGTGTGTCCAGGATACGTGCCAATGGGTTGGACGCAGACATTTTCCTGTAGAGAGTCAAAGATTCTAGTTAGATACTGTAATTTTGACTTGACCAATTTATTTAGGGATTTTATTTTTAAACAAATTAGCTCCCACTATTTTCTCGGATCCCTACACTCCCTCTGTAGAGATGCGAAAATCTCCACGATTAATGATTTCTAGTGGGTGGTGCGGTCTCACCAACTGACTCATCACCTCACCTAACAGTTATTGGTGATGGGTTAGCCAATGAGTGAACAACTCTTGTTCAATGATTCTCTAATCATGGTGCACCCAAACTTGGTCTCTAATTCATGAATCTCACCGTATCCGGAATATTGATCCACTCCTTAGTTAAGTCAGACCCACCATTTGCATAGACTGGGTTCCTAATTGAGTCTCTCACCGTATCCGAAATATTGAGCTCAACTCATCCTCCAGCCCATAGCATCCAATGCCTAATAGACATGGTTGCATCTTCCCGGTGCAACTGAGCCACTGTATCCAGCCGAGAACAATCAACCCCGGGAAGGGCCCGCACATCTACAATGGTGGAAGACCTCAGACTTAATCTTTTCTTAGGGAGAATTGATTCAGGTCTCATTAAACTAGACTTGGCTTAGTCATAACAATTATGACTAACCTAGTGGCATGGGTTAGCTCGGATTATTGACCACCTCAGATCAGAACTGTGTCAACAGATATGGCCAGGTAAGTGAGACCGGTGGAAGGAATATGCCATTAACTCGTACAAGAACGCATTCAGGTCGAGTAGCTTCCAATTAAAAACCAGTCGGTCGTCTATGCCAAACTTACCTTAGACACCAAATTGTTGAGCCAGAACCAATTGGGTTAGCCTACAATCCAGACTCTAACCTCTGAGCCTAATTAGGTCTTGCTTGATCGTGACTCGATCTTGACCCAGACTTAATCCTATTAGGCTGGTCAATTTAAGCATTGTTGATCCCATCTAACCAACTCTTGATTCGGTTTGATCAACCGCTTAGACCTAATTGAGCTACCCAAGCCCGAACCCAGTATTATGAATATGTCTTAGATCTGAAATTCTCAATTTTAGACCTAATTAATATTCCATAAACTTAATTCTTAATTAAGTAGGGTTCATAAACAAAATATGCACAATAAATCCTAGGGTTTCAGGATCTAGGGTTTTGCAGAAAGTAAGTTTTGGGTTTCTGATTAAGGACGAACACGCAGCACCCCTACACATCATAAGAACACCCCATCGAATGGGAAGAGAGGGCCTTTAAACCCTTCTTCGTTCTTATGACCGGACGGCCAAGAGGAACGCCTTAATCAGGAACATTCAATACTACAAAACAATATCAGATCTATATCATATATCTCATATATAAAGTAGATCTAATCATGGCATATTTTGCATACATCTCATGTATCAAATCATGCATATTTTTCAGATCTAAATTATCTCATAATAATCTAAAAAATTAGATTTAAATTGATCTAATCAAAATAAATTCTAATCTAGACAATTATGTAGAACTATTCTACAACTAGTCTAGACATGCATCAATCATATCTCATATGATATTCAAAAATTAAATAATTTTTATTTGCTATTTTTTAGATGTTATTATAACACTTATAATATCAAAAAATAGTAAATAAAAAGATCTAAAATATGATTTAATCAGATTAAATCAAAAACATGCAAGACTATTCTATAGAACTATTCTATTCTAGAACTAGTCATGCATATCTTCTAATCTTAGATCCAAATTATTTAATTTTAATTTTTTCTGATTTCAGATCTGATCACATCTCATGTGACATCTGAAATCACTTATTTTTTAATTAAAATAAATTTAAAATCAGATCTAAATAATTTTAGAACCATGGCTCTGATACCAGTTGAAGGGAAATCCTGATTTTTCCCGGTCCAGGTTCGTTCAGATCTGATCAGATCAAGAGATATATTTCAAAAATTTTTTCTCTTGATCCCAATCAGATCTTGAGATATTTTCAGATCTAATTCTTATTATTTTAATAATATAAATAAAATAAAGATAAATTAAATCAAATTTAATTTACCTGATTTGGGTAATCCTATTACCCTGTTGATGATCCTGTTTGCAGCGGAAGGTTCTGGATCTAGCCACGCAAGCGCCTGGCCTCTACCGGTATCCACTCAGGCTGGATCTGGAGATCCTCTTCTTCTCTATCACACCTCCAAAAATTAGATCTGGATCTGATCTGGAGGATCTTCAAAACTCCTTTTGAAGATCAGCAGTCGTCCTTTGCAGCAGTGCAGCCTTCTTGCTTTTGATCGCCTTTCTTTGATCTGGATCGCACCAACCAAGGTCCAAAACTCCTTTTGGACGTGGAGAGCAAGGGGAGAAGATGGTTTGGCATGGAGGAAGAGGGGAGAGGCAGCCTTGGGGCATGGGGAACTTTGATCTCAATTCAATTTCTTGAATTTGAGTTGGGCACAGGGTCTTATTTATAGACTGACTGTGATCCAACTTCTCTTCTTCCCAACCAATCACAACCCTTTGTGAAATCAGATCTAAATCTGATTGGTGGGAATAGAGTCCCCTGGATTCCTCCTTAGAGGGTGCCTAAGACCAGTCAAAGTTGGTTCTTAGGAAGAACTCTAATTGGAATCCAAAAGAGAGGTGGAGTCCTTGTCCAACAAGGACTCCAAGACTCCTCCAAACTTGGGCTCACGCCACCCTTGGCGTGCGCCCTCCTCCTTGCCAGGTTCTGGCAGGGGGACAGGCCCCCACCAGCTCTCCAATAGGTGCATGACATGTGGTCAAAAGTCAAAGTGTCAATGGTCAACGTTTGACCAGTCAAAGGTAGACTTTTGACCAAAGTCAAAGAACAAGAAATGGCAGGTGACCAAAAATGGCAGGTAATGTCTTACAAAATAAGACAACCTTTTCTGACTTGGACAACCTCCAGTCAGACCATATGAAGGCCTCTGATTGAGCACAAACTCCTTTGGCTCAGACAGGACAACTTATTTATGATAGCAAAAGAAGAACGTTAGGTTCAATCGAGTGCTAGCACGATTTCCTTGAACCTAATTGAATCTCATTCAGATCAATTGAACTAGATCAGTTCAATTGATGATCACCAGATTCAAACCCTTGTTTGTGTGACCCAGTTAGGTTCAGTTCTGTATGGTAATGGGATATGTCATGATCTCTATCATCGACATCATCGAAACTCCTTTCGATGGATCAGAACTCTTCTGATTCGAACAGCTAGAATGATCGATCATCTAAATCATTCTAATTGCTCCCAAAATCCACCAGTGACACCTAGCAGTATATGGTGGCAACCCATCAGAGCTGAATGCGAACCTCTTGGTGCAGCTACCTGTGTGATTCAGTTCTTCTATCTTGAGCCCCGATCAGATTAGGGTTAAGGTAAACTCGTCAAACCCTAGTCTCTGTCATATGATGTAATCATTCGATTCGAGTCCAATGTGAAAATCTAAATAGAAACTCTTTCTATTATTTCACTCTACCATGGCCATGGATTTCTGGACTTGATTCTCATGATCATCATAGGGCTGCTCCTCTACCACCGAGGTAGATAGATTCCATCTTGATGCATCCAGTTCCTACAATGAACATGTCATAGCCAACATACACCTCAGGGTTCCATATGGCTAGGAGACCGAGTAATGGTGTAGTCAAACTATAACACCCTCAAGGTGAACTGCCGATGCATCTCAGGTCAAAGAACCAGACACACTACTGCAGCATCGAGTCAGTCATTGACGAGAAGGTAGACTCCCTAATGACTACTCGAGGTGGTCACGCTCAGTGCCCTCGTTCTCTAACGAGTACCTATACTCTCGCTCCGGTGTCTCCACACCGTAGACTTAAGACTCATCTACTGAAGAGAAGCGATTGTACACCAATCTTTCGGATCAATCACCATCCTCGTGATGATCCTATAGTCGGGAGCAATTTATGAGTTAACAATGATTATTCATGTCTTAAATTTTCAACTCTTGAAAATATGAATTATCATTATCATTAACTCAAAGGATGTATCACAGACACTAAATACACATATGTGATAGAAAATAACCCATTTATTACTTTTAGTCAAAATTACAATTTTGCCCCTAGAAGTGTATTATAAGTGTCAGTCAATTCTGGCTTCTAGGGCACATATATCTAACACTCACGTCATAAAATAGTCTAATAGAGATAGATAGCAGGAGCTCTTTATAATATTTATAAAGTTTTGGAGTCTATCTGAAATCTTTTTCTTTTGGGATCTAAGTTTAAATTGATCAAATTTTAAAGAATTTTACTGTAATTTTCTCTTAAATTTATAACCAGCAATAAATAAGATATAAAACTAAAATCATTCCACTTTAATATAATAATTGATACTAAATAGCTTCTCAAAAATTTTATTCATTTTTATAAAAATATACTAAAGAAGATGTGGATTAGGAAATGAAAGAGATTAGGAAATGGAAATGCAAAACCTAAAGAAAATAGAAATCTAAATATTCAGTGGTAGAATTTGAGAGTGAGAAATAAGTAACTTTTAAGGATAGAATATTGAGTGGAAAAAAAAAGATTTTAAATGAGGAAATTAATACTATATGAGAAAAAAATTGGCTTAAGGTATTAATGAAATGACGATAGTGGTATTAATTAGGAGAATCAAAGAAAAAAGTCATTCTATAAAGAAAATCAGTAGTGGAATGAAAAAGTTCTGAAGATGGTTAGAATTGAAAAGGAGTTCCTAAATATAATCTAGCTATAAGTAGAGGTAAGGTATTTCAAAAATAGTACGAGTATTAAGTCAAAGGTCATGTAATACAATTTTCTAATAAAGATAGATGGCCTAATCATATTGACATAAAAAATTAACTTTTGGAGGTTAATTTAAAATTATTAAACCTTTTGGATCAATATGTTTCTGGTCTAAATCTAAAAGGCTGATGACTTATTATTTTTTTAAAATTAAATTATTTGGTCGTCATAAATATGCATCATTTTGCAAAAGAATATTTTCTTACAAAATCAATAATTAAATGGATTGTATATGCAAAGTCCAATAAAAAGAATGAATTAAGTATGCTTTGTTTGGAATAAGAAAATCAAGAACATCAAAAACTATTTTTATGAAAATAATTATGTTTAGATTATTCTAATTTTTTACCATAATTTTTGAAATAATTATTAATAGCAGATATAAATAACATCTTCATGTGAACTCGGCACATCTTTCATGAAAAAAAAAGTATGCTATGACCTATCCCTTCTCTATTTCATTCCCTTAATTGATAGGCAACCATCTTTTCATTAAAAAAAAAAAAAATGTAAAGCGTGAAATGGAAATAATGACATTTGCCAATCTTGTTTATTAAAGCTATCCATAATTATTTCATGAAAATTACCATTTTTACAATCAGAAAGCTTATTCCCAACCTTTTGTTTGCTTCATGTTCGCATAATCACTGCCTAAGAAGAATAAGTCACGTGAAATGCCACCAATATGCGAAAATAATGGCGAATTCACGCTGTTCAAATATGCCACCTTGTAACATGGCCACAAGAACTCATGCGCACAACGTACACGGCACTGTGGCGATGGAGAGGAGTCTTCAAACCTTATATTTTACCGGGCCCAGCAGCCCAACAAAGTTAAAGCCGCTGTGTGTGGGTCCCACCTAAATGCAATCATGGAGACCCCCTGGTCCGAGTGAAAATCTTGTACATTTTGTGTTATTTAGAGGGTTACGTCAAGCAACAAAGGTTGGAGCAGACCAGCTGCGTTGAATTGTCTCCCCTTAAGCGATTATGGGCGACGAATTAGCCTTCACGTCAGCGTCGAACGCCGACGGCTCTTCGGACGGCGATATCTTTTATTTTTTTAAATTTCCCGTGAAGACCACGTGCCGCACCTGTGTGGCTATAAATTTTTTATTTTGGTACACGAATAATAACGTATTGGAAGCGGCAACCTCCGAATTGGACCCAAATTTAGGACAATTTTGCATCTTCATGTGTTTACTTTTTCACGTAAGTTTATTTAAGCTCTAAATAAACTTTGACCACATTTCCCGTATCTTTATGACCCTTCGTGTGTGGCAGGTCCCTTTTTTTAATTTTTTTTCATACAAGTCTATTTTAAGATTAAAATTTATGAAAAGATTCCTTAGACTGTTTTTCTTTTAAAAGAAAGGAATGATGACCTCGCCTGCCCCATAATTATCTACTCCAGCATTTTTAGAATGCATCATCGTGGCTCGATTCTAAAATATTTGGTTGATAAATAGCAAGATACATATGACTATTGAAGCAACCAATGTTCTTACTTATGTTTGCTTTGTCCTGAATGTCCATCATAGTCTAAAGATAAACTTTAGAAAGTTTGACCATAAATGGAGGACTCTAACTTGAAACATATTGAAGTAATCAACATAAGTGTAAATTAATTTAAAAACAACACAAAATAGCATTTTGAATGGAGCGAAGGCATGGCCAATTTAGAAGCAAATTAAGTTGAAAGGCAATAAATTGCAGGCAAATTTGTTAGAAAGAACGTGAACTACCTTTGACGTGAAATATAGATTAGAGTTGGAAAGAGAAAACTTGATAACTAGCTACGTGTAAGTTATTTGAAAAGCTGAGGAAAAATAATAGATGTGTGATGGACCTATATTGCTAAAAGTATATTACTTGGAAATTAGGCAACAATTATCGGAAGAATCATGTGTTTACAGATTTCAAAATTTTTCAAAAATAAATCAACTTTACTTGAAAGATGGCAGACCTTTTTTTTTTCTTTTTTTGCTAAATGAATCCATTGGAGTACAGGGACATGATTGGGTCGTGCTTGGAAAAAAAATATATTTTAAAAAATATATTTTTAACCAAAAATATTTTTCATATGTGGTTGTTATGTTTCACTAAAACATACAAACATAAAAATGATTAAATTTATAAAAAGAGATAAAGTAGTGAAAAAGGACTTGATATCTTAATATGGGTTGAAACAATAATGCAAGAAAAATGCTCTTCCTTAGCACCCTTATATTATGCTTGTTGAATTATGCAAGTAAATAATTTTTTTTTTTTTGCTAACATTGCAATGGTAAAAGGCAATTATAGATTGAAGATTTTGCAATAATAAAATTTATTTAATTATTCAAGTTGTAAAAAATATTTTTTTTTAAATAAATGATCTATTTTAAAATTTATAAGTGGGTCACAACTTAATTTTTGGTTCTTAACATTTTAAGTAGTTATTTTGTTTTTCCCATATTCTAGATAGTGGCAAAATATGTACAATAAATCAGTTTTAATGCTCGTTGGCTTATGCCATATGGATTATTATGCATGACAATCATCTCTCTTCCACTATTATATACTAGATAGCATTATCATTTACCTATGTATCTAATAGTAGTAACTGCTGGTTAGGCACTCCTTGACTTCCATTTTATAAGAAATTTTATTCTAGACTGATAGCATCCACTCTCTCAAATTATATCATAATTATTTGATCAACACTTTTGATCTATCAGCATGCATCCTTGATGTGTCGAACTGCATCCTTACTGTATCGCCTATACATTCTTTATGTATCAGCTTTTAAATCGTAATCATCGATTTAAATGTAGCGTAAATAATATCTTAATGCATGTAATATTGTTATCTTTGCTATACTTCAAAAATATAATAACTTTTCAATATATTCTAACTTACATGACTAACCTGGTTCAAAAGCTAAACCTAAACCCATCATTTTATAAATGGGTCAATTTCCATTAACCTGTCTCAAAATTGAATTTAAAAATTCCTAACCTATATTTATTTATTTGGAGTGAGGTTCCAGCAAATTTGTAGGTATGGTCAACCTTTGCCTTTCCTAATTACCATAATGCCTTCACTACAGTGGCATGAAGTTTTACATGGTGTGTGTGCAAGCAGGAAGAAGACTAAAAACTTAGAAAAATATTTTAAGGATTTATTTATTTTTTTAGTAAAGTTAAGGGGGTTACTTATATATATATATTTTTTTCCGTTGGAAACTTTCACTTTTTCTCTCTTTTTCTCCTTTTGATAATTACACCCTCTCTTTTCAAGAGATCTTATTCGTACCTACAGCGGAAACCATCCGACATCCTTCCTCTCCTAGCTGTTGCTTCTGCTTCCTCGCTTCTACTCCTCCTCCAATTTTTTCACTCAAGAAACTCCTGATTCCATTAAACCTACCAAATCCTCCATCTGGTTGTAGCTCAAACTCTCTTTTCCAGATATCTGAAGGAGAAGAAATCTCTTCACCATATCTCGTTTATTTTGTTATTAAAACTCTCTTAAATCCCACCACACTCATGTCCTTTTGTCTTAGCTCTATTATTATCCAGGTGGTCACCTCCAAAAAAAGTCTCTCCTTTTTATTCAACGAGTGTTAAAATCCTTCCAAAGCTCAAAAAGGAAGAAAGGGTCCAACTTGGGCCCTTTCCTCTCCTCTTTCCAGTCGAAGAATCTCCGAAAGAATCAAAAGATCGAATCTTTGCGTCGATATTTGGTGCTCTCCACTCCGAGAACCAATGGTTACGCTCCAGGGGAAGCTGCAGTCGTTCCTGAACAACCGATGGCTGGTGTTTGTTGCAGCAATGTGGATGCAGTCCTGCGCCGGGATCGGCTACTTGTTCGGGAGCATCTCGCCGGTGATCAAGAGCTCTCTGGGCTACAACCAGCGGCAGCTCGCCAGCCTCGGCGTGGCCAAGGACCTCGGCGACAGTGTCGGGTTCCTCGCCGGCACCCTCTGTGAGATTTTGCCCCTCTGGGCGGCGCTGCTCATCGGGGCGCTGCAGAATTTGATCGGTTATGGATGGGTTTGGCTCATCGTCACTGGGAGAGTTCCTGTTTTGCCTCTCTGGGTGGTGAGTGGAAAAGGGTGACTTTTATATCCGTTAACTATTTAAACTGTTTTCTCATTTAATCTTCATATTTTGGTTGCTATTTAATTTTCTTTTACTGTGATTTTCCACCTTAGGTAAAGTCTCTGTTATTGGATTCGATGGAATTCTCCTGATAGATTGATCTGCCCTTCTAGTGCAGATGAGTATAAGGAGTTATGTTTTTTCCATCTGGGCAAATTAATATTTGCTTTGGTTATTTGTTAGATGATCTGCTATTTGACAGTGTTTTGTTATTTTCTTTTTCTAAAAAAAAATAATTGAATTTTTGTTAAGTTAATTTGATTTTTTTCTGGTCTTTATTTGATATAGCTGCTCGTAAAATCCCTGCAGAATTGTTCTCATGTCGTATAATGTTGCTCATCAATTAATGGAAGTGGCAGTTTTTCTTAATGATTATTTAATCTGTTGAATTGTGAATTGTTAATTGTTGCATTATATTAGCATCTTTCTTAGATTTCATTTTTTTTCTCTTCTCGAGAAAGAATAGAATTTGATTTTTGGGACTTCTTAGTAGTTTCTATATCTTGATATGGTTTTGGCAGTTGAAGATTTTTCCCATAGATAGAATTATTCTTTATGACCTTTCTTTTGTTTTGATTAGAGTGGCTTTATCTAGGTAAATAAATTCTGGTTTTGGTTTAAAAATTCTTTAACTTTTGTCCGAAAATAAAGTGCTGATTCAAGTTGGGAAGCTTCAATCAGTGTAGTGCTAAAAAATTTTAGTTTAAGGTTGGATGCTGATTTTTTGTCATTGGATATTTGACGACTTATATTGAGGTACATAAGAAAGAAATTTGTGATGTGCATAGATGCCAAAAATGAGAGACATTCACTGGTTTTGAATTTGTTTTAACTGTAATATGGAAGTTTTTTTTCTCTTTTTTTCATGTTTATATTCTTATTTCTTAGGGAAAAAAATAGTTTGTATTCTTTCTGGTCTTCCCCCCATCTGTTCATATAAACACTGGAATTTACTCTGCTATGATTGGTGTTGTTCCCTTTAATTTTTTTTCTTCTTTTTCAGCACGTGTGGATAATCTTTCATTAGTAGTTGTTTTCCATAAGCTCTTCACCTCAAAGTTTCTTCATTGAACCTCACTGAATTTTTTGCTTTTAATATTGGTGAATGGTATATATTTGCTGCAGAAGTTGGTCTATTGTTCCATTTTTTGCCTCTTCCTTGTGCCCCCATAAATTTTGCTGTTTGACAGTTCTTTTGTGCCAAAGAGTTTTTTATATGATTGGTGAAGCTGCTAAGTTGAAGCATTAGAGTACTGAATCCTGCAATTTACTTGTCCAGTTTTCTCTTGAGGTTTTGATACCTAGAAAGTATTTTGTCTATTTTCTATTCTAGTGGTGATTGGTAATTCTTATAAAAAAAGATATGGAATGCAAATTTTGACCCAACCTAGTGGCCAAGAAATCTTCATAAGAAATTTTGATCCAACCTAGTGGCCAAGAAATCTTCATTAGAAATTTTGATCCAACCTGGTGGTGATGGTCATTGCATGTTGAAATATTAAAGAAATCTTCATCAGATAAAACTGCCTATTTATATGTATTTTAGTGGTATGAAACAGAACAGTAAGATTAACATAAAATGAATGTGATCTTAATGAGGATACTGTGTGGGAGTATGGAAAAATTAAGAGAATGTTGGAATAATTGTATATTCCAAAACTTAAGTGTTGCACTGAGAATTGATATAATTTATGGTTGGCTATGCTTATCATTAGTTGCCATTTGCGTTTGTTTTTATCCGATTACTCTAAAATGGAAGACATGTTCAATTCTTTCTTTATTTGTCTGTCAAATTCTTTGTTCGTCTCTTAGTTACAATACTTCAACTTTAGGGAGCCACTTTGACTCTTTGGGATGTGATAATTGACAGAAAACTGATTTGATGGTTCCATAAGTATGTTTCTTCTCATTATGCCCTTATTGGCTTAGCTCTTATCTTGTCAAAATGGTTGCTTATATGACTTAAATGGGGAAGTTGTGTCAGGCATGCTAGATAAGGAACAAGAGAAGATAAAATAGCCTGGTGGTGTTTGGTGGATAAAAGTGTTACACAGAGAAGTTGTAGAGTTAGTAGTGGCAATAGAGAACACACGCAAAGTGACAAGGATTTATGTGGTTCAAAATATGGCCTACATCCATGGGTGGATAGGATTAGAAGATCATTAATATTTGAAGCAAGGTTTGCAGTACTGGAATCGGTACTCGTGTCGGTAGGCCGGTGGTATAGTATGGTATTGTGCCATCCCATCTCAGTGCAAACAGAAAAAAGAAAAACTAGAGGGGGAGAGAAAGAAGGAGAGAGAGCAAGAGAGAGAGAGGGGGGCGAGGAATGCTGGGAGAGGGAGAGAGAGAGGGGGGGAGAGGGAGAGAGAGGGGGGGCGAGGAAGACCTCTCTTGCTTCGGTCTGTTGGATGGAGCCAAGCTCTATTTCGAACAAAAGGAGGGCTTGGTGGCTCAACACATTTTTCTTTTTTTCTTTTTCTTTTTTTGCTTCTTTAAGTGAAGTCAGCACACTCATCACATGGTGTGCTGACTTCACTTAAAGAAGCAAAAAAAAAAAAAAAGAAGAAAGAAAGACATCATAATACAAGACATCATAATAAAAAGAGACATGTAACTTGACTAGGGCAGGTTCCATGAAGGTGCAAACTTTGAATGAAGTTTTATAGTCAACCCATGATATGACTTTAAACTTCACTAAGTTTTCAAAATGAAAAAGGGACTCTCTGGGGCTCCTATTTCAAATGAAACAGCAGAACAGGAGGGCGGAGCCCTTCGTCCACCCTCCTCAGGCCATCTCTCTCTCTCTCTCTCTTCCTCTCCTTCTCCCTCTACCCCACCCTCTTCTAGATTTGTTATGTCGGTACGGGCTTGGCATGCAATGGTGCAATTCGGTACCGAATTGTGCTGGGCAATTGGTATGGGCCCCGATACCGGCACACCAATACTGGGATAATCCATATTGTACCTATAGTCCTGCTGTCATGCATAACCTGATTCACTTATTATGGAATTATTTATGCTGATGACAGGTTACAGTTCATGTATGTATTACATTTCATGAATTTCATGAGATACATTGTTGAGTATCTTCTTCATGGTAGAACTGGGCCAACTAGCCAACAGCCAGAATCACGTTGTCCAAGTAATTAAAGCATTTGATTTTTGTAGATTCTTCTTAGCTGAAGATTCTGTGTTGTATTGCTGACTTGGAGTATATGATTGCTAATCATTATTAATCTTAAGGATATTTTTTGAGAAATCAATATTCCCTCTGGGTTTTTATAAGTTTACATCAGCCAGTCTCATCTGCTCTATATTAATACCTGTTGTTTTTTCTATAGAGATATTAATTAACAGTGGTTGAACAACACTCTTACTGCCTTCATTTGATTCTTAGCCCACTGTAGCAGCGATTGTTATTCCTTTTTGTGCACTATTGGGATTATCGACTTGACTATTTGCTGTTCTGCATGAATCTTTCACATGGGTTGCTGATAATATGAGACAATAAGCTATATGATCATCTGCATTTTTGGTGATGGAACAATAATCATCATTTATAGTGATTACATACATCGAGTACTCTCTCTCTCTCTCTCTCTCTCGTAATTGTATTGAGGACTCGCTTCAGCGTATGTACTGTTGATGTTGTTTCTAAAGCTCTTTCTGCATATCATCATTCCGTTCCCCCTCTTGTAACTTTTTTCTGGAAGACAAAATTGAAACAATTTGTGTCCCATTTTCTATCATAATTCATGCTTCACGTTACCAATTTAGCTCATGCCTATAACTTACACATCTCTGTTTGGAAACTTATCTATATATTGCTAAAACAACTAATTCGACAAAATTTTGCTTAACATAAGGTCGTTGGCTAATTGGTTTTTAACTCATGATAGCATGGATTGGTCTACATATTGACACTTCTTGGGCAAATAAATAGTTTCTATTTTCCTTATCAATTGTGATGGCTCTCAGTCCTTTTCTTTCCCCACAAGTCCTTGGAGCTAAATATAGATATTTTCTTGTGTGTCAATGAAGTTCCAGTTCCAAGCTTATCAGTTCCATTTGGTTGTCTTTCTATTCGGAATTTAATACCTTTCCTGTTACTTGTATCTTAGAGTTATTTATTATGAAGTCCAGAATAATTCGTGAAGTTTATTGCACATATATCTCTTAAATAGATTAGCCACTTCTATGTTTGTTGACTTTGTAATGCACTACTTAGTTGACAAAGGCATTTTCCATCAGAAACTGTATCTCTCAAACCTCCAAATGCTACTTAGGATTTTGTGTTCTCTTTTGGGTCTGGCAGTTCCTCGTATATTCATCTTTAGCTCTACTTGGTTAATTGATGTTAAATTGCTGCATCTTTTGCAGATGTGTATTCTTATCTTTGTTGGCAATAATGGAGAAACCTACTTCAACACAGCCGCACTGGTTTCGTGCGTGCAGAACTTCCCCAAGAGCCGGGGACCTGTAGTGGGTATCCTGAAGGGATTTGCTGGTCTAAGTGGTGCTATTTTGACTCAAATTTACACCATGATTCATACACCAGATCATGCAGCTCTCATCTTTATGGTTGCAGTTGGACCTACGATGGTAATCATTGCCTTGATGTTCATAATCAGGCCTGTTGGAGGCCATAGACAAGTGCGACCTTCGGATAGCTCCAGTTTTGTGTTTGTTTATAGTGTGTGCTTGCTCCTGGCTGCTTATTTGATGGGTGTCATGCTTCTTGAAGATCTAGTTGGCTTGAGTGAAACTGTGACTGCCTTGTGCACAGTGGTGTTACTCTTTCTACTACTAGTCCCAATTGTGATACCTTTGCTATTAACATGCTATTTCGATGACAGTTGTCCTACTCAAGAGTCTCTTTTACCTGTGCCTCAGAAAGAAGAGACAGGTAAATCAGGAGAATCTACAGAACAACATGAGGTTATTTTGAGTGAGGTTGAAGATGAAAAGCCCGAGGAAGTTGATTTACTTCCTGCATTAGAGAGGCAGAAGAGAATTGCACAGTTGCAAGCAAGACTGTTTCAAGCTGCAGCTGTAGGAGCTGTGAGGGTGAAAAGGAGGAGAGGTCCTCGTAGAGGAGAAGATTTCACCCTGATGCAGGCATTAATTAAGGCCGATTTTTGGCTTCTTTTCTTCTCCCTATTGTTGGGATCAGGATCTGGTTTAACAGTGATTGACAATTTGGGTCAAATGAGCCAATCTTTGGGTTACTCTGACACTCACATTTTCGTATCCATGATTAGCATTTGGAACTTTCTTGGCCGTGTTGGTGGAGGCTATATTTCTGAGATTATTGTAAGGTATGATTGCCATTTCACTGCCTTAGGCCAGATATATGAGCTTTGAGTGTATCGTAGAATGCTTCCATAATCATAAAACATGACTTGCACCAACATTTTTAAATCAATCTGCATTGACATTAAGATAAATTATTGTTTGTTTTATAAAAAGACTTAAAATCTATATTAGCTCGTGTATTGCTTGTGTCTCTAAAATACTTTTGCTTATATACTTGCAACTTAGTGGTAAAATGTTATATATATTCCTTTTTGAGAATAATATGCTAAAATGCTATATTATTGTTCCAAAAAAAGTCCGTACTAATGTTTTTTATCTTTACTTGCCAACGTGAATTAATTTTACTAGCACTAGAATAAACTCAAAACTAAGATTTGCTGTACCAATTGGTACTGTACTATATCGGGTATATTGTACCATATTGATACCAAACTAGTATACAATCTCGTACCATACCGATTCTCGGTATGCCTCATTATCTTACATCATACAGTATATAGACATTGTAATAGGATGATTCCGATGTGAGGTCCGGTACCGAGATGGCAAACCATGCTCAAAACTCCTTTATGGCTCCCTGCCTCCTAGCCAATGAAGAGTTGCACATTTCCTTTCCTTTCCCACCAGGAGATGTCAACAAGCTTGGTGGGCCCAAGTCTAACCTTGCAATAAAATTTTTAGGACCTAGCCCAGCATAAGTTGGGCTTAAATTTGTCAAGCTCAAACTTGGTACAACTTTAGTCTTTTTTTTTTTTTTTTAGGGATAAAATGTGTTAAGCATGTCAAACATAATGGTTTTTTCAGGGTTTTTAGGATTCATTTATATCAAATTAATTAGGAAACTAAAACAAATAACAAAGATGATTCGAAAGCAACTTGTGTTGAGGAGCACATCATTGATATTGTCCTTTTTGTAGAGTTAGTCCCTCAAGGTGCATAGGATTGTAATAATACATCTACTCTCAAGATAGAGTCATAATGCAGTACTTACTGTTTTGTGTACATATGTAAAGAACAGTTGATCCAGCAGAATCATGATAGCCTAGGTATATGAATATAGAGGAAGGGAAGAAAAAACCAAGAAGAGAAAGTTGATCAAACTTCATTTCCTTTTGCAACTAATGAAAATAAGAGAAATTCATTACCGAAAATTCATTACCAAAAAAAAAAATAAATCTTTCTACTTCTTCCCCACTTATTTTTTCATTCAAAATTTAAATTAAAAATATAATATATTATACATTAAATAGGTTGAAAAGATTTATCTAAGTTATAAAAGATGTATAAAATGATTATATATACCTCCACTTTGGCCCACTTAAAATATGCCAAGCCTAAGCCCAGCTAGGTTTTACATCCGCCTAAAATACCTGCCTAGACTTGCACTAATGGGCTAAGAACCCTAGTCCAAGTCTAGAAAAAATCTGCCTGGGTGGTCAGGGCCTCTTTTGTTACAATAGTCTACCATTGGTGAAACCTAAAAGGGGTTTTGAACATTGTTAACATAAACAACTTAAATTAAATATCATGAAAATCAATATGGTCAAACAGTTCTTTTTTTATTTTTATTTAAAAATTTTTAAATCGTAGAAAGTGAAAAGCTGAAAGGAGGAATACTGGTCAGCACTAAGCGAAGGTTTGAGCTTGAAAGGAACCTTCATTCACTCATGGTGAATGACCTAAAACTCTTGCAATTTTTATTTTGATTTTTAACATTCTGAATATTGAGCCTCTTCAACAAATAATTGATAGTTTTCCTGGTGTCTTTTCCAGAGAACATGCATATCCAAGGCCAGTGGCTTTGGCAGTGGCTCAGGTTTTAATGGCAGTTGGACACTTCTTCTTTGCAATGGGTTGGCCTGGAACAATATACATTGCAACGTTGCTGATTGGGCTTGGCTATGGATCTCATTGGTCTATTGTGCCGGCTGCCGCCTCTGAGTTGTTTGGCTTGAAAAGTTTTGGAGCCTTGTACAATTTCCTCACGGTGGCTAATCCTGCAGGTTCATTGGTGTTCTCGGGTCTGATTGCTAGTGGTATTTATGATTATGAAGCTGAAAAACAAGCACACATGCACCATAATACAAGATCCTCATTTTGGAGAATGCTTTTTGGAGCACAACTTCATGATGAAGAGCCACTAAAATGTGAGGGGGCTGTATGTTTTTTCCTTTCTTCCTTGATAATGTCAGGATTTTGCTTGGTTGCAGTTATCTTGAGTGTGATCCTGGTTTATAGGACCAAGATCGTCTATGCTCACCTCTATCAGAAATCTCTCAGATGAGCTCCTTTTGTCAGGAAGCACAATTTTTTTTCCTATGTTGGCAATGATCGAAAACTTATATATGGAAGTTACTATTTTCTTCAGCCCAAGCTAATATGGTTGGGGGCCTTTGTTCGGTGAATATTACCTTGAAGGAGAGGTCAATTGAGACTATAATGTGACCTCTATTACTTTTCATCCATTATTCTACCAAGTGCTGAGGGTTTAATCAAATCGATGGATCATTAGTTCTTTTTCTATGTTATTTGGAGTCATTGTGGAGCCAGTACCTCCACATGTGAGGTCTTTGTTTTTCAGTGTTTGGGATTATTTTTTTCATGCATAACCTGTACTACAGCCTTTGAGTGGAATATGAATCATTTAACATCTTTTTCTGCATCTTATGCTTAAACTCGTGCCCATCAAACATGTTTGATATATCTGATGAAACTTTTTGATTGCATTAGAAGATTTCGAGGTTTATCGTGCTCTCGGGGTAGGAGCAGCCGTTGCTAGTTTTATCTTACTGCAATTAATATTGGTTATCAGGTTCATACAGACGGTAACCACTATTGCCTCACACCCCTTGAGTGATAATTCTGGCTGGCTGAGTTGAGTCATGAGATCACCAACCATTGCTGCCATCAATGCCCCAAGCTGATCAAGTCCATTTGTTTGATGAAAGTAGAATCGTTATACTGTAAAGTCATGTCAACATCAATATGTTTCCGTCCCTTGGTCAATTTGATACTCCTTTATAATTTAGATACTAGCTATAAAGATCATAAAGTGTCATGTTCCACTAACTTTTTCCTCGATTTTCCTTAATAAGCTCGAGGTATAAAGGTGACTGAATGCAATGATACTGCAAGTCTAAATGGCGCACCTTCCTGTTTTCCTCTCTGGCATTCAAGCACAATTTCAGAATGTTGTATTATCTGAGAACATCCTTCCATGGGACAAGCTATCTTCATTTAATTGTTATTGATGCTTGCCAACTAGAAAATACACTTTGTTGCAAGTGCCATGGAATAACCGAAACTGGATCATAAACACGCTCCATAATATTTCTGAATGAAATTTCTGTGGCTTAAAACATAATAAATCATGCAGCATGGTCAGGCAATCTACAAAAGTAAACATGGTGTGAAGAAAATTTGGTTGACTTATCCTAATTTCTAAGTAGAAATGCCAATTCACCAACTAGAAGAGTTCGTTCAAATGGAATGCTCCAGCCATAGGCTTGGAAGCCAGTGCAATTATGCCTCAGTGGCTGGAAAAAAAAAGATTTCAAGCTGGATGCTGCTATTTTATACTGCAAAACTATGTACCATGCATGTAGTGATGCGAACAGCAGGAGCACGTTGCAATAGAATATTTGTTGGAAGTAAGCCAGAGATCTATCATTGGACAAGGCTGGCTTTAGACTTCCACCTTCCCACATCACTATGATAAAATAAAAGCAGTAACAAAAAAATGAAAACTATCTCAATCTTCACCAGTCTTTGTTGCTTTAGTGGGCAACAAATGACAGGAGTGATTTCAAGTGCATCTGTGACACCAAAGCTTGCGCTTTGCTAGTTTCGCTTCCGATATGGCTCGGTGAAGTGATTACATTTGTCTATAGTAGTGGTAAAGTGGAGGCTCCCATCATAGAAATATCTGCCAGTAAATGAATCTAAATTGGATGAACTTGAGCTTGTCTTCTCAAAGATATCAAAATTCAGCTCTTGAGCTCCTGACACAATAAGTTTGAGAGATTGCTGTATGAACCTGCATTGTTCGTTAATAACATCCTGCTTGGCATTTTTCATTGAAGGTTTCAACGTGTTATCGATATCAAGCTACTAATCAAAGCATTAAAATAACTTTCTCATATTTTGTGTTTTAAAAAATTTAGATAATATTTTTAAGCGTAAATACAATTCAACGTGCCTTTTTGTGTATTATATTATATTAGAATAAATTGTGCGAAACTCGTACAATATTATTTTTCACCTATTATTATTGTAAAAAATGTGCATCACACTGCATTATCTCTTGTGCGAGACGGTAAAAACATGATGGTACCATCTCTTTAAGATACGCGATCTAATAATTTTTTGAATGCATGACATGTGTTTGTTTTATGATAGAGTACAAAAATTTTAGTTGATGCTAGCTCGACATGATCGATTCAAATGTATTCAAAATATGTAATGTTAGCAATATGCTATGATTTTATATGTCGTACCTGAAGCTCATGCTTATCATCCATTATTATTGATATAGAGAGGTTACGGAAGTATATTAAATACATCTCATAAAGCATTTCTATTATATCTTATAAAACAATATCGGCTATATCCATAGAAATAGATGCCATGTTTCAATAGGTAAAATATTAAATTCATGCATAAAAATGATAATGCATATCAAAAGTTGCATGTATCTCTTAATAAATTTTTTTTTTAAATAGTTCATAATGAGTAAATATGGAGACCCCTGGAAGCCAGTGAAAAAAAGGTGGGTCCCACGTACAATAAGTTCACACATGGGCACCCCTCATGGTGGGGTGGGGCATCTTTTTGGATGGTCCACATAATTCTCCTCCAACCCAAGTTAGCCTAACCACATAGGTGAGTACCATAACCTCATGTCCTAGGTAATCCAACCAAAGGGCTAACCCACAACCCTAACATTGGTCATTTAAGAACCTAAACCTGACCTTATTCCTAGGTGTGTTTAGATTTGCCCTGCACTTTAACCACCTCACCGAAGTGGGTCCCACATGGATATTTACTCAGTTATAAATGAGAAAAAAAAATCCCTCGCATAAGATATTCTATGATATATACATTTTTCTAAGAAAAGTTAAAGAAATATTTTTATCAACTAAATTGTATAATAACTATAATATAACCAATAACCATAAGTTACATAACAATAATATTATATTGTATTTAATTTAAAAAGAAGTATACGTACATTTAAAAATGAAGACAAATACATTATCAAATTTTTTTTGAAACTTTTTAGTCCAAAATAAATTACTATTTTTGGAAATAAGTGGGACCCACTTTTAGGGTTAAAAATTAACCCAAGTTAGGGTTTTTAGGGTTGGTTAGGGTTAGAAAAAATGCTTTAAAAATCAGAAGACAATGCCCGTTGTGACCCCATTGCTCCCTTTTCTTCTTCCCTGGGTATTTTGGTATTTGGAGAATATCTTGCGTTTAGGCCGGAGAAGCGAGGAGGGTTTTATTTTCTTTTTTTTCGCTAATTTCAGATTTGGGGGGAAATTCTTTGGAGATGGAGCTCTTCTCATGGCGGCCTGGCGATTCAAATTCCTCCGACGGCGTGGATTCTCTCTAAGCAGGTAATATCTTGATCGCATCTACTTCCTACGTGCTTTCTACAGAGTATAGTTTCGCCCCCGGCAGTGGCCGGAGAGCCGAGATCCGGCCGCCTAGGGTTTCTCTGTCTTGTTTCCAGAGTCTGGAATTTTTCGGTTCGGGTAGTTGTGAATGCTTTTCGAAACTCTAAGCTCCACACCTTGGAATCTTCTGCATGATGCTCTTTGAGCTTTTCGTCTATTTTCTGAGGGGTTCGCATCGCTTTCTCTTCGCTTTCGTTCCTTATTCTTGCCTAGGGTTTCCGTTCTCTAACATTCCTGTGCTCTAAAACTCGAAATCTTTTGAAAATTTCGGTTTTGGTTTGTGGATATGACGAGAATTCGTTGATTTGCTTTTCATTTAGTAGCATCTTCGAGTTCTTTCTAGTTTTCGTAATGTCAGTCGTTTCGAGTTTATGCATGTGTTCTAGTGGCGATTAATTGATTAATAAAAAGGCGAACTTTTGAGTATTTCGTTGGCTAGTCCTGGTTCAGGAGTTTTAGAGTTTCGGTTTCATCCTCGCAGAATTAGGATTTTGATGAATTTGACCTAGATTGAATTTTGATGTATTCTTCGTCTCTTTTGTACTCATAGAGATCCAATTTTTGTGTTTCGAACGAGTGTTTTCTGATTTTGTTTTGTTTCTCAAATTAAGGTTTTGATGGCACCAATGGCACTGCTGGGTTTCGTCCACTGATATCACTGTTGGTACCCTATTCTACGTTGAGTTCTAGTTGATCCTAAGAGGTACATTTTTGGGAGGCAGTAGTATTGTAAACTCTAGAACCAGAAAAAGGTTAAAGAATGGAATGCAATAAAGATGAGGCCCTTAGGGCAAAAGAGATTGCTGAAAAGAAGTTCATGGAAAAGGACATAGCGGGTGCGAAGAAATTTGCCTTGAAGGCGCAAAATCTCTTTCCATTGCTCGAGGGCATCAGCCAGTTGATAGCAACACTAGATGTCTATCTTGCTTCAGAAGTGAAAGTTCATGGTGAAAAGGACTGGTATGCAATTATGTGCATAAATGTTTCGGCTGACGATGAGACACTGAAGAAACAATACAGGAAGTTAGCTCTCCAGCTTCACCCTGATAAGAACAAATCAGTTGGTGCTGAAGGTGCCTTCCAGCTTATTTCCGAGGCATGGAGTGTCCTATCTGATAAGACTAAGAGATTATTGTATGACCAGAAGAGAAATGTAAAAGGATTCCAGCAGAAGACTTCTCTGGGTAATAAAGATAGCAATGGCTTTTACAATTTTGCTAACAGTGCTACGTCCAAGGCAAGAGCTCCGAAGGGAACCTCTGGTCCCGCACGGACTCCTCCTCCTCCTCCTCCTCCTCCTCCTCCTTCTCCTCCTCCTCCTCCTCGGCCATCAAAGCCCAATACGTTCTGGACTTCATGCAACCGTTGTAAGATGCAGTATGAGTACCTCAGAGTATACCTTAATCACAATCTCCTCTGTCCTAACTGCCGTGAGCCTTTCTTAGCTTCAGAAACAGGGTTTCCAACCAATGGACCAAACTCTTCCGCTTCTTGGTCAGCTTCGCAACAGCGTCAGCAGAATTCCAACCATAATTCTACAAGCAAAAATGTTTATGGTCCTGGGAAAAGTACATCTGCCTCTGGAACGGGAGCCAGTGGTTTCCAGCATGGAGTTGGAGTTCATATTGATTCATACAATAACGCAAACTTCCAGTGGGGTCCATTCTCTAGAACAACAGGGGCTGCAAGTGCAACTGCATCATCAGCTGCTGCTGCACAGGCTGCAAACATGGTCCATCAGACATATGAGAAAGTAAGAAGAGAACGTGAAGAGACACAAGCAGCTGCTAGAAAGGAAGAGGCTTTTCGCAGGAAGATCTATGCCTCCAAGAGGAATGCTAGTGGGTCTGGAAATCTTTATACAGGGTCAAGTGACAGTGTATCTACAAGGAAAAGAAGAGGGATTGGTGAGGATGCTGGGCATGATAATGGAGCGGCCCAGACAGGACGAGTGGGTGCTTCTGAAATGGAAAGGGTTGATGGAGGCGCTGGAGATTTTTTCAAATCCAGAATGAATTCCAGGCAGTTCAACTTAGCCAGGGAGTTTTCCCAACTTGATATTCGGAATATATTGATTGAGAAAACCAAGGCTACAATCCGTAAAAAGTTAGAAGAGTGGAATTCTGCTGCAGCGGCAAAAAAGGAAGAAAAAGAAAAAGCAAAGAAGAAACAAAAACTAAATGAAAATGATGAAGAAAAGCTTAAGGATGTTGTTTATGGTAATGCTAATCAAGATGTGTCGGTTGACTTTGAGAGTAAGGGTAAACCAGCCATTGGCAAAAAGGATTCCTCCAATGACTTAAATGCTGATTCAGGCAAGGGGGGTGGTGAATCAGTGACAATTCATGTTCCTGATCCAGATTTTCATGATTTTGATAAAGATAGAACAGAAAAATCTATCGAAGGTGAACAGATATGGGCAACCTATGATAATGATGATGGAATGCCCCGCTTTTATGTGATAGTTCAGAAAGTCATCTCTTTGAAGCCTTTTAAAACCCGCCTGAGCTTTTTAACTTCAAGGAACAATAGAGAATTTGGGCCGCTTGATTGGGTTGATTCTGGTTTTACCAAATCCTGTGGTGATTTTAGGGTAGGAAGGTATGAAACCATTGATACAATCAATATTTTCTCACATAGAGTTAAATTTGAGAAAGGCCCACGTGGCTTGATTAAGATTCTTCCGAGGAAAGGGGAGATCTGGGCCCTCTACAGAAACTGGTCAGCTGATTGGGATGAGAACACTCCTGATGAAGTCATCCACCAATATGACATGGTAGAGGTACTTGATGAATACAGTGAGGAAAAAGGTGTATGTGTAATCCCTTTGGTCAAAGTTGCTGGATTTAAAACAGTATTCCGTCGGCATGTGGACCCAAGAGAGGCAAGGAGGGTTTCTAGAGAAGAAATGTTTCGTTTCTCTCATCAGGTACCTTCATATGTGCTGACAGGTGAAGAAGGTCAAAATGCACCAAAGGGTTGTCATGAGCTTGACCCAGCAGCAACTCCTTTGGAACTTCTTCAGGTAATTACAGAAACTCAAGAAGATAAGGTTATGTAATCTGCGGAAAAACCAGTCAGTTAATCCTGGATTATCTAGGTCCATTTATTGACCTTCTAGCATCAATTCATACTGCAAGCATTCCTACATTCATTGGGTTTTTTGGAGCTGTATAGCATCTTCGACTTTTTTTGCTGGTTACTGGGAATATGTGCCAGGATGAACTGTCTATGTGCAGTCACCTGTGACAGTTTTCAATAGGTGTCTCTAACCCCAAATTTTCTCTATGATACAAAGATAGCTTAGGTTTGCATAGTTCATAGAGTCCATATGGTGGAATTAAACACTGATGGCAGAGCTTGTGATGGTGTTTCTTCTGGAGATGGAGCCTTTTATGATCGGTAAGTTGACTGCTGTATTATTGTAGCTATTCAGCTGCCTTACATCGAAGCTGTATATATTTCCTCATGTATCTTATTGCTTAAATTTTTTTGCTCTTTTGTAAAGAGTTTCATCTTTTTGTTTTGTATGTTTAAATTTAAGTCACACTTCTTGATTTCATATACAACATCAGAGACTCTAACATTTGAATTTATTGGTTCAGTGGTTCTTTAAGCTTGTATTACTTTATTAGATTTCTTAAATTCTCTACTGTTACATTTATGGAGATTGATATGCTGAATGCATGATCATCAGTTGGAATCTATAGTTTTCTTTTCTTTTCTTTTTTTTTTTTTTAAGTTCCTCATGTTGTCAATTTTTGATTCTTGCTAAAATTCACTAAATATGTTGGAAGACCCCTAATTGGTTAGTATCATGTCAGGAAAACTTATTTCTTAGCTTTGATTAGGCTCATTTGCTTCCATTTTTATGTATTGTCACCATGATGTTCTGGCACTTGGTCCCGCTCACAGAAATGCTAATTTCAGAAGACAGTCTTCAATTATTGTTGTAAAATGCTGGAGTTAAGCAAGAATGGTGAGGTGGGATGTTATGAATTGTTTTGTTGTAGAGGTTTAAGGTTCCGGTCTAGAACTTGGTAAACAATTCAGTCGAAACTTGTGTCATTTGCAGGGACACAAGGCTTCTGTTTGCAATAATAGCGTTTAAGGCGGAAAATGGGTTTAGTTATTTTGTAGATTGGGTTGGTTGTATGTTTGCAATATTTTATCTGCTCTATTTTTGTTAAAATGTCTGACTTCCCTTTCATTTTTCTCATTCATGGATGGTACTCCTTTCCTGTTGAACATTTTTCTTTACTACATTATGTACAAGAATGCTAGTATCTATTACCCTCTCCTCTTATTAAAATCTAATTTTACGTATTCTATTGTTGTTGTTAAGGAGGGACACTTGAATTAAGCCTGCTATTACATGTGTAAACATGAAGTTCATTATCTAAGCTGAGCGGTACCTGTTTTTTCTAATTAAGGCTAGTAGTTATGCTAATCTAGTTTTCGGTACATGTGGTGCACATTAGAAGAGGCGCAGATGGCTATGATTCACCTGTCTAATGTAAAGATTCTTTTCATTATTAATGTAACTTGATTAATGTACTTTCTTTTTGCTGTTGTACTTCTCTTGTTTCTGTCCATTTAAAAGCGAGGATGGATTTGCTGATTAAAAGGTTGTAGTATTTCCGGAGATAATAGTTAATGTGTGCACATACCTGCGTGAATCTGCCCATATGTGCATTTATGGCAACTAGGGAACAATGACACAAACGAACAGAGCCATGGAGCCCATATTCCAATCCTGGTCAGTCTCAGCCTCCTTTTTTATGGATAAAATGTGGGTCCTGCATGCATGCATGTGTGTGTGCTGCCTGCATGCTTGCCTGTGTCTTTTTTGGGTAAACATTTATAGGAACTAGGACAACAATAGGTTGTAAAACATGAAGCCTATTGCCCAAGCCTGGTCAGTCTCTCCATCCCGTTTCATGGGTAAACTGCGTGCTTATGCATGTGCTTGCACATGTCTTTCTTTGGGGAACATTTAGAGGAACCAGGGTAACATTGGGATGCAAAAAATCCGAAAGAACAGATGCAGAGCTGTTGTGTAATCCTGGCTGATGTCTCCCTCCTATTTTATGGTAAAATTTTAATATTTGGCTCATAATCCAATATCTTGTAAGGTGTCATCTGTTTGCTGTAATAGGCTCTTTTGCACCATCAGGCATTTATTTATGGCTTATGGATTTTCTTTGGGATGAAACCAACTTGGGTGGAAAACTTGGTGTGTGGAATTTGCTCGGTCTCTCACTTCCCCAATTGTAGCTGTTGGATGAGTCGCACGAAGACAGAGTTGACTGACCCAAGAGATCTGCACCTCTTGCTACATGGTTTCCTAGGCATGGATTTCGACTAGGGTGTGAAGGCTAAACCCCAAAATTTTTACCATAACATCAATGCTTGACAAGAGAACTCTAGGTTGGAGCTCACAAGAATTCCTATGTATTTGCAGCTTTTTTCACTTTCAAGTGTCTTGATATGCTTATTAGAATTAGCACACACACGTAGTACATGTTATGACCCAAGAAGTAGTTATGACCCAAGAAGTAAAAAGGAAAGAAATTTTGTGGTCACCGTGCTCGTGAAGCCACATGGACTTCATGTATCCATGTCCATGTTCTGCCTGCATTAGTGGCCTATATTAGATGGGTAGGGATTTGTACTACTTGGGTATGATAGTGGTTATGTACTTGAATATATTAGTGACATAACAGATGTCTCATGACACGGTCATGCTTGTTGGAGTGTTAGACATGATACCACATTGTTGCTCTTCATTTTGATGCACTCGACTTCGATCATCTTGTTCCTTCAAATCTAGTAGGAAGTTCAAATGATCAAGAACTTCTATGACATGTGGTTGCAAAATAGATATAAAATGATAATCTTCATTTTCGAGGTTGACAATGCTGTTAATGGAGTTGCAAGTCTTTTAAATGCTCTTAATGCCCATTGTGGCAAAAATGGAAAGAAGAAGAACAAGCACCATAAGTTTTCGATATCATGGAATGATCAAGTTGATTAATCAACTTTATATCTATGTTTATTTAAAATGAAAGTTGATGACTTGCAAAATTTTTGGGAATTGGATGGTTCTTTGCAAGTATAGGCTCTGGACAATGTGCCTTCAGTGTTTGATTTTGGCTGATGGGATTCTAGTTTCTTAAGAAAGAATTTCCCCCGATGGAGGGTTGGGGAGAGAGAGGTGCATGACAGGTGCTGGTTGATCTATATACTCATATATGGAAGGGGAAGGATATTATCCTGTTCATGGACTGCCAGATTGCCACTATCGCTTGGCAAAGGGTGTATCATACTGTATCAAGTGGGAACCAGTACGAAACTCAAGTTTGGATCGATATAGGCTCCATACAACCCCATAATGAGGCGTCCTGAAGTGTGTACTGATTTGTACGGAGGTGTACCGAGATAAAAGTGTAAAAAGGGTTCCATACTGAATCATTGTATCGTACTGAACTAGCAAGGTATCGGTATGGTACCCGGTATTGAGATTATAGACCTTGATCCTACTCATATGTGATTAATTACCTGTTTACACCCAACCTTTGATGTTGGACCTCAACCATGCAGCAATAAGGAATAGATAGATGTGAAGGACACATGAAATGTGAGTCAGTGCTCTCAATTTGGTGTCCTGATTTTATGGAAGAATAAAAGAAATGTTTTGTGTGGTTGGAAAGAGCTTTATTACATGTCAACAATGTGTAGTTTACGTTGATCTTTCTGGTTGCTTCATATTAGGGGTGTCAATCGGGGTCGGACCAAATACGCAGTCGGATATAGAATAGACAAAAAATCTATCAATCCAAATCTGACTTGTTTATAAACTAGTAAAAAATCCAGACCCAAACTAGACCATGTTATTAAAGAGGTAATCTAACCCGATCTACAATAGGTTGAAACAAGTTAAGCAGTTTAAACAAGTATTGCCACCCCTACTTCATACTGTGTTGGTTTAATTGGGAATACTTTGTCCTATCTAACTTGGACATGTCAGGTAGTTTGTGATAAGCATGTGCTATAGCTTGGTTTTTTTCAGCTGCTGCTCTGAATTAGGCAGTCCCACTTAGTTTTTTCACTTTATTTTTGCTGCTAACTTTGCAAAGTCAAATGCCCAAGATTTTGTGGTGGACATCGTTTGGTAAGTCAACTTGGGCCATATTATTTCAACTTATAAATGGCCATGACTTTTTGTTCTTTCTTGGAGTTGTTTGAATTATCTTCTAAACATGTATCTTTGTACCAAAATTAGGTGATACGTGAACACCAACACCACAGACAATGTCTAGTGTAGTAATGGCCAAACAATCAGTTTGTGGTTAACACACATTATCTCCTTGTCTTTAGTTCATGTGATACTGTCCTGGTAACAATTGAACAATCATTTTGTCAATAAGCTCATCTTATGTCTTTGGATGATATGTACTTTCCCTATATTTGCCATGAGCTTAACATTTATATTTATTAGATATCAATTTAATACTTGACATTTCTGTTTCATCCAGTAAATCAAACATCTTTGCTTTAATTTAGATTTATATACTTAGAATTTGCCAATTGAACTCTTAGATAACAAGGCAAATGTCCCAAGTTTGTATTTTGAAAATGTTTTTTCCAGCAATGAGGGTACCAGCTGGCTCAGTTGGTAAAGGCACTTGATGTAGGTACTAGTGACCCAGGTTTAAATCCCACCTCATCCAATTTCGCCTGGGCTTCCTCCTATCCTACATCTTTTTTCTTTTTTAAAAAAGGAAAAGAATGGAAATTGTTGTTTTAGCAATGCTTCATTCTCACAGATGACCGTTAACACTCATTTTGATCATTACATTCATCCTGCCTCTTGGTGCTATTGCATCAGGAGGCAAATGTGTGCCCCTGGTGCTTGGAGCAAAATCTAATGACCTCATGGATTCACATTCATCCCACATGTCAAGCTAGGAATGGTGTGACTAGGAGGTATTGGATTCTGCATTGGGCTTTCTGGCACCCATATGCCTCAAGCTAAACCGGTTATGATTATTTACTATCAGCATATATTGCAAAAACAATGTGCACTATGTATACTAAAGGAATGATCAGTGCGCATCCATAACTCAGAACAACCTGGCTTAATTTATCAAACCACATTAGGTGGCAGATTTAAGTTTTAGAAACAAGGAACTAGAATGCAGCATGAACATGACCTTCCCCCCTTTCTTTTCTTATGTCTCTCTGGGCCTCAAGCTCAGCAAGTTGCCTATGCCCAATTAGTTCAAGCCCTGGTGTGATCTAAGAGGGAAAAGTAGATGATCGTGCTAATGTGGGACTGGAGCCTTAAAAAGGCTTATTTATATTGGACATGGAGTTGGTTTAAATTATCCCAAGCCTGAGACTCATGTCGAGGGCAAGCTATTTTAGGCATATTTGGATTGGGCTTTATTTTGGGCTTGGTTTGACTTATAATTTGTCCATCAATAGCTTTGGGAGTTTGAGCTCTCACAGAATAAAACTTGTTGAAAAACTTCAATTGAAAGCTTTTGGTCAATTTAACTTGTAAATGGTTAAAAAGTTTTTCATAATGCTTCATGTAAGTCTATTGCTAACAACCATGCCAATTCTAAGTAAAGATTCAGGATCTGGTATAATTACTAGGATTGGCCAGTTACATCATATTAAATCATGCCTTCTGTTAGTATTTTTTGGTATGAAACTATATTTAGCCTCGTCAATGTGTAGTACAATTATTCATGAATATCTCTAAGAAAACCTGATTATTTTGGAAGGTTATATAACAATATATGGATATGCACTAATGCTTAAATTACATGCTTTGCCTTAGGAACACATAATATACTTCCATTTCTTTTCGTTATTTATTTAAAATCATTTATAAATACATATGGATACTTTTATTATTTTTCAATTATTGAGGATAAATAAGCTTTTCAAGCTTTTGACCAAGTACTGAAGACAAAATACAAAATCCCTTAAGGATATTCTGCTAAATTGTTATATGAAGGTTGGTCGAAAAACTAGATTATTTTGGAAGGTTATGTAACAATACATGGAAATGTATTTAATGCTTAAATCACATGCTTTGCCCTCTAAACACGTGGTGCCCTTACTTTTCTATTTTCTATTTATTTAAAATCATTTATTTATTTATTTATTTGTTTTTGGGTTATTGAGAATAAATGAGCTTTCAAGCTTTTGACTAAATATTGAGGATCACATTGTTATACACTCTTTCCATCAAGGTATGCCGTACTATACCGGATGGTATGCAGCATACCATACCGAATGGTATGGGGTGTGCCATACCATATTAGTATTGAACCAATATGCAGTAGGGGGGCGTGCCGACACACCTTATGCCGAACTGGCCCTCGTACTGGATGTACCAACACAGTAAGAGGGTGGCACCTGTATGGGGCCTGGTTCCGAGATGGCCTGTAACTTGCTTTCTATCCTTCCACTTTGGAACTGATCTAATAATTGATGAACACTCATCAAAGATCCATCTTTTGTAGATCAAAGGATGAAGATCCAATTGAAGATCAAAAAGTGAGGTTTGGTCAATTGTTGCAATCAGTAACACCTGAAGTGAATTTAAGATTGATGATCATGTTAAAGTACAGGCCTGTGATAGCCTAATATTTTGAAGCTTCAATGCACTTCTCCATAGATCCAATTGGGTGCACGAAAACTGTTGTTTGAACTGTCCCAAGTTTAGGACTTGGTTGTCTTGTTGTACAATGTCCTCAGGCTGGTCTCTGCCTCTAGATCTTGGAGAAGGAAGGCTGGGATGTTTGGAGTTTATTGAAACCAATACGATTTGAAAGGTAATATGTGGAACAAGTGCAAGTTGCTGTGACTAGCTTTTATGTGGGACTTTCAGATATGAGATTTGATTGAACTCTAATTTTGGATATGATTACAAATCTTATAAGGCCATATCTTGAGGTTTAATAACTATTTCAGCTTTTGGATACATCTTCACAAGTGTGAGAAGCACCAAAAAATGCCGTTACCATCATTTTGAAGAGCTATGGGCTGCTATGGTTAAGATTGGTCTGGCTGTTTTGAGTTATCTAGGTTCTTAATACAGTTCGGGTTGTTTCAGGCTGAAGTTATAGGAAAGTCATTACCCATCATTTAATTGTGTTTTAAGTTACACATGTGACCTTTCTGTTTTTCTCATTTTCCAATTCAATTTTGTGGGAAATTGTTTAAACAATTGCAGCTAGTGCAAAATTTTAGTTTGAGAAAATCACTTAAAAGGAAAAGCCTTTCTTGCTATTCTTGTACTGATGTTCTTATTGATCAACAGTATGATTGGTTTTTTCCCTTTTTGTTCTAATATTACCAAGGTATCATGTTGGTGATACATCAAAATAGGCAGGTAGCTTGTCAACATACAGATTGTAGTGCTTTTAATCCATAGCAATATGAGGGTTAATTAGGTGCTAGTAGCTTTAATGTGCGTATGTTAAGAAGCACTCCTAATATAACTGCCACAGTAAATTTTCGGTCTGCAAACATGTGTTCAATTGTCTTTTATGCAAGTAATTGACTACCTTATTCTCATCTGCAAATAAAATATTGACGATACATGTATGCTTTTCAATCACAGTGGAAATATGAATTGACTAGAGGGCCTGCGAACAAGATTATGTTAGAACCAGGAAAATAAATCAGGTTCCTGCTACCGTCTAACTGGATTAAAGGGCCTAGCTATGGAACATCATCTTCATTGTTAAAGCACATCATGTTTCAACAAATGGAAAGGTTCCTATTTGGAGGACTACCGTTGGTCTGTGATCTTTATAATTAGGAAGTAGCAGCAATTAATCACTTCCTTGCGAGGACAATTTAGAACGTAGTGAATAATCTCTTTCACAATTGCATATCTCCAAGCAGTGCTCTTTCATGGCAGAAATTTCTGACTAATTTCAAATATTTCCTTTCCATCATAAATGGTCTTACCATTCTCACCGTAAATCTCTCCGCAGCACCAATACTTTCCTACAATGAGAACCCTAGATGAAAATAGATAGACTTTCACAATTTATTTGAAAACTTGAATTATTAATACAGAAATTGTAAATTATCTCTTCATGATCTCTCCAAATGAACAGACCAAAATATGGAAACTTAAAGTAAGTACACCTTATTATTTTTGGAAACTCAATAATCTCCTGTAACTTTTATAAAATTTAATAAACTATGAAAAATCCAGTCTGAGTCCAGATTTAAATAGTCAAGTCATGTATAACCTATAATGTGTCTGAAACAAAATCAAGACTGTTGAGTTAGCATGTTATTTTTTTTCCCTTGTTTATTAGTGGTGCTCCTGCTATGCTAGACCATTTTCTTTTTGGATGTTATCAGTGCAGTGCAAAACAGAACCATCTTTCTCACCCATTTGGCTTCTTGTGCCCATGCATTTTTGTGCCTCGGATATCTAATAGAATCATCATTTAGTTGGTAGTTTGTATATACAAAGCAGTAGCGTGTTGAAAACCTTAATTTGTTGAAATTTATCTTGTAAGAATAATTGATGCCATTAGTGTGGAACAGTGAGTAAATTTAAATAAATTACAAGATAGTTTGATATATTTGATATATTTTACCAATAAGAAAGATGAAGAAAGCTGCCATCTAGATGTAGTCTTGATTTGATTTTAGTTTGGGGTTTAGAGTTGCAATTTGGTACATTATTTTTTTGTTTTATGTGTGATTTGTTTATCAACTTGAACATGTTTTGATTGCTTCAAGATTGATGATAAAAATTTCATAAACTGGTAAACTAGTAAGGTAGAAACAGTTGTCTTTAGTTTAGTTTATCTTTAGACACAGCAGTTTTTTAACATTTTATGGCTTGATACAGTAGTTTGTTTTGTGGGTCAACTGATGCAACATTACTTTGAAACTTAATGGAACGTGGGTAGGCTGGTCTGCACTCTTGCAAAACTGAAAGTTTTCTTACGTGGTTGTGGGGTGCCAATTGAGGCACGGTCCACTCTGAATATTTCCTTGTTGAGGCTATCACATGTATGCACAAGTAGACCAGGAATAGTTTTAAGTATATTGATTGTTATTAATTTAGTTATGATCTAGAGTTGGCTTTGGAGCATCTGAACATATTTATCTCAGTTAAACAAATCATACATTGCAAGTGTCTCAGACTTGCATGATGGTGGCACTAAACATACTAGACCATGGCACTCTTGTACCCACAATTTCAGCAACTCTTTTCATGTATAAATTTACGTCAATCAATCATGTGTGATGTTGATTGAATATGTTAAAATTAAATGACTACAGTGTGATGTTGAAAAATGTTAAAATTAAATTACTACAATGTTAGAACCAAGGTATGCCATCTCGATACTAAACCCTATATTGGTACCAATCTACTACTATATCGTTATTACCTGGAACAAGGGTCAGTTGGGCATACTGACACTCGGTACTGCATACTAGTTCGGACTGGTATGGTTGGTATGCACTGGTATTGACTGGCATGCAATTCCTTGGTTAGAACCACCAACTATTTTGAGATTGTAAGACAGCTTTGGTGTGCAAACTGGAAATTTTGTATCATCAAAGCATGCATGGAAACTCAGGGATAGTCTAACTATTGAGGCATGTCAAATAGATGAATTCTCACATGCGAAGTTAGTAAAATTAAAAATGGATATTATATGTCATTAATAAAATCTCCTTTAAGAGTTGTTAAATTTAAGATGTGTGCTATGGATGATCTAACATATTTGCATTTTTCAATTCTTTCTTGTAACTGTTTGTTTTCCTAAGTTTATTACAGAAAGAAAATGAAAATAGGTATAAGATAGTGGAACTGTTCTATTATGTATTTAAAACTAATTTGAATGTTTTATTTGCCCACTTCTCTAATATGAACATTTTATATATCTAAACAATCCTTCAAATGAAAATTTATTTTTCTAATTTTATTGTTTGAAAATATTCATTATAAAACTTATCAATTTAGTTTTATGACTTAATGGCTTAAGTCTTCATTTAATATGAGATCAAATCCATGATTTTTGCCAACCAACTGTATTATTTACACATATCATAGACGAGTAGATGATTTCAATTTGAGTTGTCATGAATTGACTGGTTCATCAGCGCTGAGTGAAACAACGTGCACTATTTGGAGGCAAATTTCTGCACTGAAATTAAATCTAAGCCATTAAGCTAGCTAGCATTGATGGGAGAGTAGTGTCGTTGACTGTAAAAAGGAGCCCGCAGCAGGGAAATTTAAACAAAATTGTGTGATCACAATCATTTGTGGTGGGAATCTTGACCTTGATAGAGGCACCATACAGCTTGGACATTGCACCTTAAATTGTGTTTGTAGTCGTTACTTTTGCTGTTCAACAGAGTTTCAGATTTGGTAAGAAAATAGGAACAAGATGAGTGGAATGTATAACTCTAAACTCTAAACTCTCCAATTATCTTCGATGAATTTCCAGTCTCATAAGACTATGATTGCCAATTTCTTTGTAATTCTTTGATAAACGTTTAACCTAATTAATTGCTCTTGTTATTTTTACTTTTTCTCTAACATACGGTTGTTACTTCTGTAGGGTTGTTAATTGTTTATAATCCTAATATATTCTATTTTAGTTTAGTATAGTTTTCATTGCCCTATTAGTACTTGTTTCCTAAAACACTCTATTTTAGATCAGTATAGTTTTCATTTCTCATTGGTACTTGTTTATAGACTGGCTTGGTTGGTCCAAAAGTATTACCAGATGTTCATGCATTTATAGGGACAGGAAAATAAAAACAAGGACATTGCTATTTAGACTTTGCAAGATGTGCTTTGTCAAAGTTTAATTATGCTCTTGTTGGGTGTTTTCTATGCTAATTATTACTATTTGTCTAATTTAAACAGCTGAAGCTGCTATAGATGGAAGGAAAATTCCAGGGAATGCCTGCCGGCCTATGCTGTTTTCTGCCTTGTGGGGAGTTGATAGTACATGCTAAGAGCTCTGACACTGGTGTTCTATCTGAACGTCTAGAGGTTAAAATCATAAGGCCTGTAGCTGGATTATATATTTACCGTTTTATATCTTTCTGGTTTACCTTTTTCATTCTATATGAACTTCTAATATAGCAGAATGTTGGACCTTGTCGTCTTGGTTAATTTTTGGTGTAATCCAATTAGTGGGCTCAGTCCCACCTCTGTAAGCATGCAGAAAATGGCAGTGGTTGAGACTCTAAGCCTTCTAGTAACTTGAAAACTATGCAACTTTCATTATGATGTTGTCGTACAAATTTTAGCATGATCATGAAGTGCATGTTATACGGTAGGAATTGGTGGTGGGAATGCAGATAGCCTTAGATAATTGGGACTGGACTTGATGTTTATGGCTGTTGATTATGTCATGCAGAATATGAGATGCTGTTTGTTTTACGATGCCCTGTTTATAGAAAATCCTGTTGTTTTTTTTTTCTGATAAACATGCCATAAATGTAAATTGTCTGGGAAGAGAGTCCATCTTATTCTTGTGGGTATCTCTTGTTATGGTAGGATTTTTCATCTCATAGAACATCCTCGATTAACAAAAACATGTTTAAATTCCCTCTTCCCATTTTCTTGGTAAACTCCTTTGCCTGATACATGAAGATAACATGATTTGATTTTATTTCGCAGTGATGAAAAAGGCCCAACTTTCAAATGCCACAATTATGTAAATTCCAGCAAACTCGTACGCTTCCTCATCCAGGATAGCATTATCTGAAGCACCATGTATATCATTTTTCACATCCTTTGATTACCTGAGTTCATTTCCTGTATCCCTTTATATGTCCTTTATCATCTCTTCACCATGTCAACTACCAGATGAGCAAATATTTGTCCCTTTTCATACCTGTAAAAGAATAACACGAAGCTTCTCACTGACTTTCTAGCTGTTATTATTTGTTAATTGAGCTTCCTGTCCCGTGTTTTCTATTATATCATCTTGTATGTGACTGAGTTCCAGAGAGATATATCTGAAAGATTCTCTGAGAAATGATTTTAATTCCTTTCTCCATATGATACTTGATTCTTTCTGTCAGCCCAGCCTTTCCTTTGATGACTGCTATCTCAGCTGTTGAGCTTCTAACTAGAATGAGCTCTTGAGATGCAACCCGAGAAGTTTTATGAGATCGTTACCTCTTAAAAAATGTTAACTTGCTGCCCAGTTGATTTTTCCCTCTTTTTTTCCGTGAAGAAATCTACCTCGGTGAATCTTATTAGGTGTTATTTCGATGATGGCAGTTCAAATCGCCTTTTTGTAATGTATGAGACTGCTAGTTTTGCTACTTGTTGAATGCTGCATGATGTCTGCCATTATCACATGCTTCCCTGTTGTACTCTGGTAATGGGGAAAGATTTTAATCTAGTGCTTTATTTAAGGGAAATCTGAAATAGGGCAATTTTTTAAAAAACTCGACTGTTTGTTAATCTCTGGCACATAATTTGTGTTTGGGAGTTGTCTCTCGTTTTTTCTGCTAGAATGCCATGCCTCAGAAAAACCTTGCCAATTTGTTAGGTTTGCTGAAGGATCGAATTGATTTGCTTCCAATCTCGAACCGAGCCAAAACATATCAAGAACCTATATGCACCGCATTCTTTGGACCTGGTAATATTTCAAAATGGATGGGACATGCATCGCTAATCACCCTGATCTAAACCAAATCAACTAGAATTTAATATTGTAAATGTCTTATTGAAAAAGTGGATTGGTCTTTAAAAGGAAGGAGCACTGCTTGAATTTATTAAATCAATTTGGTTCTAGTAATAAATTTTATGTAGTCAATCATTTATTTGTTTGGTTTATTACCAGTCATATTTGGTCGACAATCAAAATACTACATGGAATGGGTTGCTTAACAGTTTTAGATATTTAGCTATTATGTTCTTATGCAAGATGCTTGTGATATGATTAAACAACTATTTCATACATGAATTGAATCTCTCATTTTCAAATCCCCAGTCCAACTCAACCTACTTGTAACCAAAAATTTGTAGAATATAAAATGTTCTCCAGCTTCCGTATATCCCACCTTGGTCCATGAAGTCAATCCTCCAAGGCGGAATGTACAAAACTATTTCATGAATGAAGCTATCTTTCTTCAGCTTAGCTATTTCTTTCCTGCTAACCATTCACCCTAAGTTTTAAAAGACACGTCCGATGATGGTTAAGTTTTGATTATGAGGTCAGGTAATTTTTTGAGCTCCTCCCCACAATTTTATTTCAGATGTGGTGTGCATGGAGAGTTATTCATAATGAGCGAGCGACAATGGTCATTTGTCTTGGGGACCGGCTTTCTTATGAAAGCGAACTCCAATTTCCCTTTCATGCGAGCGGGAACGGTGCCCTGCAAACTTCGTGCAGGCGTCATCCTATTTTCTTCCTCTTCTAGTACCCCTGGTAGTTTCCTGTTCTCTCTTATTTTTACTAAAATAGAAACCGATCCTGAAAGCCAGGCACTCATTCTCCCAAATGCCCTGTCAGCGCTGAAGCTAGCTCGATCGTGGATGGGTCCCGTATGACCCAAGTCCGGTCTTTTTGACAACTTCTCGGTAGGAATACGCTTCACATCTGAATCCCCTCCCGTTACTCGGATATCGATACCTCCAAATGTGCCAGAGGTCGAACGGATTTTTGTGGCATTGGCTGTACCCATATTCCATGAAGCAGCTGGTGCCATACGGATTGGATTCATCACACGTTCCACATAACGGGCAGCTGCTTCCAACATTTATCCCTCTCTCATGGTGGATTGAAGATTTTGACCTCGTCTGGAACCGGCGATTTCCAAATGTTGTTTCCTAGCAAGGATTTGATTCCACCATGCTTGAGCAAGTTGTAACATTGTTTAACTTGGTAAGTCTTTGTATTAATCCACTTCCATAATGGTTGGTCATTTTCATTTGATCGCAAAAAAGAATAATAGATTACTGAGTCTGGTGTGGAGGCCTCCGTATTGCTTGCACCAGGTGCAATTTGCACCGCGTAATCCCTGTCAAGAGAGTCAGCCGCAAGAATAAATAAAAGAGGAGACGGAATTTACTCTGGTTGAGCCCGCGCCTATTTTTAAACCATTTGCCCGGGGCACCCTATTTGATTAGAGGACATGAGCTGGTGGTTTTTTATCCATGATATCCATCTCGCCCCGAAACCCCTGTTCTCGAAATCCTTTTTACATAGAAATCATGATGCTTTTTGTTCCATACAAGGAGATTATCCATGCAGCTTTCGAAGATTAATCTATCCTAAATGAAAGCAGTTTGCGGTGGCGAAATCAGCTGGCCTATTACCCTGCTTAAGCTGATTGAAAGAGTTTTTGATATAATCTGAAAGATGCCATGCTCCAAATCGATTGGTTTTAGGGATGGGGGAGATAAAGGTGTAGTTTAGTCCAGCCATTTCCAATGAGGAGTCTTGGAATGCTTCAAAAATATCTTTGATAGAATGATGCTGCGCCTTACCTTATGAAGCTTGCATTTGCATAAATTGCCAAACCTTATGATTGATGGATTATTATTCGAAAAAACAAACAGGTGATCAAAAGACTAGCGCATGAGGGTCGAAACAATTCTGAGAACCGACTGCAATTCAGGAGGTCATCTAGATTCGACGGTTTTGGGGCAATTGTTTCGTAGTTAATTAATTGTTTCGTAGTGGGATCCAGGACATATTTGAGCATATTGCTCAATTTACTACTCAATATGGTGAACTTAATGGAATAATTTTGGTAAGTTAAAATTATTTCTTAGTTCATTAGCCGAGGTAACTCTCCAGTAGTTTGTGCTCTTTACCAAAATTTAATTTACACCGAGCATGAAATGAAAATCTCAAATTTAATGGAACAAATCAGATATCCATGCGGCATCATAGTAATTAAATCAACGACAAGGAGAAAGATGTCATTTGAGAAATTATATTTATAGCCGGTGTTGTGGAGCGGAGCTGGTATGGCCTCGGTCAATCTAGGATCGGCCGCCGACCTATCCCAATGGATCGTCTGAGAGGAGCCACGCGATATTTTGATCACGATTAACTGCAGGTCATCTTAGGCCGACCTACAATTCTAGCCGACCTACTGAAGATCGCCTCCTGGCGAAATAAGGTAAGCCTTCATATCCCATCCTCGTCGAACTCAGGTCGACCACCGAGCTACGAGAAGAGGCTTATAGCTCGTCAACGACCGACCTGCAACCGTCTCTGCTGAAGCTGCATCCTCTACGAATCGGAAAATTCGGATAAAAGAAAATTTTTTCACGATCCCGTCGCCCAAAAAGGAAAGAAATCTTCCGAATCAATCTAGGACGACAAACTCGAAAAGTCGTTAGAGTCTGAAACGGATATGGCTCTAACTCCTCCCCTATAAATAAAGGAGCTCCGGGACCCTTCAGGTACGTCATTCAATTCGACGCTTTCTTCCCTCATTGTTCTCCAATCTCCTAACTTGAGCGTCGGAGGGTCTTCACCAGAGAACACTCCGGTGGAGACTTTATTGTAGGTGAATGGGTGAAGCTCCAGCAAAGCTCATCCTCGGCCTCATATTCCTCGGTGGCCGAGCTACTCCATCCGCGTTGACTGACCCCAAGCCAGGAGATTCAGGAGCAATAGTTGGCGCTAGAGGAAGGGCACTCGATTATTTTTTAGGCTTAATTTTGAGGGAAGAAAGCATGACACTAGATATCATGAAGATCCGGAGGGGACCATCATATGCAAGCCAGAGCTTGAGGAGGTGTTGTATTTATATCCAGCTATCTCTTCTTCGGTAATTAGTTCTATTCTGATCCGACAGGAAGTCAAGATTCAGAAGCTGATATATTACATGAGTCGGGTACTACACGACACTGAGACCAGGTATATGAGACTGAAAAAGATTGTCTATGCTCTCTTGATATCTGCAAAAAAATTGTGCCTATATTTTCAAGCGCACACTATCGCGGTCCTCACAAATCAACCCATTAGATCGATACTATACCGACCAGATACTTTCAGGCGGTTGGCTAAATGGGCTATCGAGCTAGCTGAATTTGATATTAAATATTTGTCGAGGCCATCTATTAAAGCTCAGGCATTGGCGGATTTCATTCTGGAACGTACGATTCCAAATGAAGAATCTGATCGCACTAAAACTTCTTCAATCGAAGAATGTTGGACCTTGCATGTTGATGGATCTTCGAATGCCACAGGCTCCAGAGCTGGCCTGATCTTAACCAGCCTGGAAGGAGTATTAGCGGAATATGCTTTACGTTTCGACTTTCCAACTTCCAACAATGAAGCCGAGTATGAGGCATTGGTGGCGGGACTGAGAATAGTGAGAGAAATGAGGATCCGACATCTTAGAGTGCATAGTGATTTGCAGTTGGTGATTGACCAGGTTCGAGGAGAATATGAAGTCCGGGAGCCGAATATGGTGAAGTATCTGTAGAAGGTCTGAGACTTGGCTTCTAGCTTTCTAGTGATGGAGGTTCGGTAGATACCAAGAGCGGAGAATACATGAGCTGACCTCCTTTCTAAGCTAGCAACCCATGGGGTGGCCGACTTAAAAAGAAGTTCATACATGAAAGTCTTGGAAAAGTCGAGTATTAAGGAGGTCCCGGTGATGAAGCTGATCCAAAATCGAGCTGGATAGATCCTATTCTCCATTATTTGCGAGATGAAATTTTGCCTACGGATCGGTATGAGGCGAAAAGATTGAGGCACCTCACTCCGCAATACGTCGTTTACAAAGAAAAGTTATATAAAAGGTCTTTCACCCTACCTTTGCTCAGATGCCTCCATCCCTCGGAAGTCGATTATGTCCTACGGGAAGTCCACGAAGGAATCTGTGGTAATCACTTAGGGGGCAAAGCTCTATCCTACAAAATATTATGGCAGGGATATTTTTGGCCAACCATGCAAAGAGATGTGGCCGATCTAGTGAGCAGGTGTGATCAATGCCAAAGGACCTCAAATATTCAGCGCCGACCTTCGACACTGTTGGCCCCGATCACGACCTCTTGGTCCTTTGCCCAATGGGGAATAGATATCCTCGGGCCGTTCCCTATCGCTGTGGTGCAAAAGAAGTTTCTAATTGTTGCAATCAACTATTTTACTAACTGGATGAAAGTGGAGGCAGTGGCTACGATTACCGAAGCTAAGGTTCAGAGCTTTGTCTAAAAGTCTATTATATGTCGATATGGTTTACCCCACGCCATCATAACCGATAATAGACGATAATTCAATAACCCAAGGTTCATAGAATTCTGTAATGTCTACGGGATTTCTCACAGATTGACATCGGTAAGTCATCCACAGACCAATGGCGAGGCCGAGGTGACGAACAGGACGTTATTGTAAGGATTGAAAGCTCGCATAAGCCAAGCAAAAGGATCGTGGGTTGAAGAATTGTATAATATCCTTTGGGCATATCGTACGATACAGCATGTACCAACTGGTGGACATCTTTCATGTTGGCCTTCGGTACAGAGGCTGTGATACCTGTTGGTGCAGAAAACCATTTTCGTCGGAGGTCGCCGGAGTTGAGGCCGCTGAGGTCGCCGTCGGGGACCTGCAAAATGAAGTCCCGTCCGGAATCGGTGGGGTGGTGGCTCCGGCAGGACCCTCCGATGGTCAAGTCAGTTTTTGGCCAACAGTAATGGAGTGCTCAGAATAAGTTCCAGAGCTTAGAGATGAGGAGGAGAGCTTAGAGAGTCGAGAGTTCAGAGAGCTTAGCCTTAGCGTGTCAGGAGGGTCCTTTATATAGTGGAGCTTGATGGTGACAACTGCAGCCGCGTGCTGGCGGACCGCTCGAGGTTCGACGGAGTCAGTCTCACTGGTGTCGTGTGCGGCGGATTGAGGGTGACAGCCATCGCCGCCTGACAGTGGGTCGTCGGCGGATTGAGGGTGACAGCCATCGCCGCCTGACAGTGGGTCGCTATCGCCTGCGGTGGACTGACTGATGGTGATGGTTGCAGAGCTTGCCGAATGAAGGGTTGAAGGCCTTCGTGTGCCCATTTCGGAGGAGTTCGGGCTCCTGAAGAGGAAGATAAGGAGGGAGTTCGGCTCCCATAGGCGTCTGGCTGGAGGTATGCAGCTAAGGCTCGTCCGCTGAAGAGTTCGGCTGCTGAGAATCCGAAGCTCGGCCGTTCTGGGGTTCGGCCGGCTGTTGGACTTCGGCTGAGGCTTGGGACACTTGAGAGTTCGGTAGGAGCTTCGGTCGGCCGAAGTTCGATGAGGGCGACCGCTGAGGAGTTCGGCCGAGTGACGACTGCTGAGGAGTTCGGGCTCCTGAGTGACGACCGCTTGGGGATTCCGCTAAAGCCCGTCCGCTGAGGAGTTCGGCCGCTGAGAGGACTTCATTGAAGCTCGGCCGCTTGGAGTCGGTCCGAAGGAGTTCGGCCGTGGGGAGTCCGAAGGAGTTCGGCCGCCCAGGAAGTTTGGTCTCGACGCTGGGAGTCCGGAAGAAGCTCGGGAGCTGACCAGTTCGGCCTGCTGGAAGAAGTTCGACCGCTGGGAGTTCGATCGCTTGGCATTTCGATCGGCTGAAGGAGTTCGGCTAGACCAGTGCGCTGAAGCTCTTCTGCGGCTACTGGTTGCATTATGCTGAGCGTCGGGCCGGGCTTCGGCAGGAGCGGGATTTATCCCCAACAGTAGCCCCCCACTCCCGAGTTCAAAAGTTTGAACGAAGGGAGTACCACAATAGGCGACTGCCGAAGCCTTCTTCCGGGTCCCGCGCTTGTCGTAGCTGAAGCTCGGGGAGGTCTCATCTCCAGCCAGTGTTGACGTTGAAGTTGAAGCTGAGGCTTGGGGGAGACCTCACCTCCAGCGGGACTCATTTCCAGCCAAAGTTGATGAAGCTGATGTCGAAGCTCTCTGGCCGAGGTTGACATGATAGCTTTCTCTAACCGAGGTCGATGTTGAAGCCCCCAGCCGAGGTCGTCGTGGGCCTCACGTCTATCCGAAGACCTTATCCCTAGCCGGAGCTGATGCGGGCGCTCGGGGGAGATCTCATCTCCTACTGCCGAGGTTAGCCCAGTTCCTCGGGGGAGATCTGATTCATAGCCTGAAATTGCTCGGGGAGGCCTCATCTCCAGTCGATGTTTGGAGTTGAAATGGAACTCGTTTCCAGCTAAAGTCGATGAAGCTGATGTTGAAGCCGAAGTAAATCTCGCCCCCTGCGGTCGAGGTTGGAGTTGAGCTCCTCGGGGGTGACATCATCTCCATCAGCTGAAGTTGACTCGGGGGGACCTCCTATTCCGCGGCTCGAGGTTGTCGTGGTCGCTTGGGGGCGATCTCATCCCCTGCAGTAGACATTGCCGAGGTTGGTGCTCGCGTTAGGACGAGGTTCTCCTCCTGTTCCTAACCGAGGCTGTTCGCGGTCGCTCGGGAGAGATCTTGTCTCTAGCGAGGTTGGCTACGGTCGCTCGATCTATCTCTAGCCGAGGTTGTCTAATCTCTAGCCGAGGTTGGTGCTCGCGTTAGGACGAGGTTCTCCTCCTGTTCCTAACCGAGGTTGTTCACGGTCGCTCGGGAGAGATCTTATCTCTAGCCGAGGTTGAAGTGCGCGCTCGGGGGAGATCTTATCTCCTACGGCCGAGCTTCCCTCGGGGGAGATCTCCTGCTTCCCTCGGGGGAGATCTTATCTCCTGCTCTCCTGAGGTTGGTGCTCGCGTTAGGACGAGGTTCTCCTCCTGTTCCTAACCGAGGTAGTTCACGGTCGCTCGGGGGAGATCTTATCTCCTGCAGCCGAGCTTCCCTCGGGGGAGATCTTATCTCCTGCGGCCGAGGTTGGTGCTCGCGTTAGGACGAGGTTCTCCTCCTGTTCCTAACCGAGGTTGTTCACGGTCGCTCGGGAGAGATCTTATCTCTAGCCGAGGTTGAAGTGCGCGCTCGGGGGAGATCTTATCTCCTACGCCGAGCTTCCCTCGGGGGAGATCTTATCTCCTGCGGCCGAGGTTGGTGCTCGCGTTAGGACGAGGTTCTCCTCCTGTTCCTAACCGAGGTTGTTCGGTCGCTCGGGGGAGATCTTATCTCCTAGCCGAGCTTCCCTCGGGGGAGATCTTATCTCCTACGGCCGAGGTTGGTGCTCGCGTTAGGACGAGGTTCTCCTCCTGTTCCTAACCGAGGTGTTCACGGTCGCTCGGGGGAGATCTTATCTCCTACAGCCGAGCTTCCCTCGGGGGAGATCTTATCCCTGCGGTCGAGGTTGGTGCTCGCGTTAGGACGAGGTTCTCCTCCTGTTCCTAACCGAGGCTGTTCACGGTCGCTCGGGGGAGATCTTATCTCCTGCAGCCGAGGTTCCCTCGGGGGAGATCTTATCTCCTGCAGCCGAGGTTGGTGCTCGCGTTAGGACGAGGTTCTCCTCCTGTTCCTAACCGAGGTTCCGGTCGCTCGGGAGAGATCTTATCTCTAGCCGAGGTTGTCACGGTCGCTCGGGAGAGATCTTATCTCTAGCCAGTCGAGGTTCCCTCGGGGGAGATCTTATCTCCTGCGGTCGAGGTTGGTGCTCGCATTAGGACGAGGTTCTTCTCCTGTTCCTAACCGAGGTAGTTCACGGTCGCTCGGGGGAGATCTTATCTCCTACAGCCGAGCTTCCCTCGGGGGAGATCTTATCTCCTACGGTCGAGGTTGGTGCTCGCATTAGGACGAGGTTCTCCTCCTGTTCCTAATCGAGGCTGTTCACGGTCGCTCGGGGGAGATCTTATCTCCTGCAGCCGAGCTTCCCTCGGGGGAGATCTTATCTCCTACAGCCGAGGTTGGTGCTCGCGTTAGGACGAGGTTCTCCTCCTGTTCCCAACGGGCTATGGGGGCACATGGGGACCGTCGTCCTCGCCTCTCCCCCCATCCCATCCTTTGTGGATGGGGCCCTTCGACTTTGCTCACGTTAGGATGAGGTTTCTCTCCTGTTCCCAACGGACTATGCGGGCACATGGGGACCGCGTCCTCGCCTCTTCCCCCCATCCCGTCCTTTGTGGACGGGGCCTTCGACCTTGCTCACGCTAGGACGAGGTTCTCCTCCTGTTTCCAATGGGCTGTGGGGGCACATGGGGACCGTCATCCTCGCCTCTCCCCCCATCCCATCCTTTGTGGATGGGGCCTTCGACCTTGCTCACGCTAGGACGAGGTTCTCCTCCTGTTCCTAGCCGGCTATGGGGGCACATGAGGACCGTCGTCCTCCCCTCTCCCCCCATCCCGTCCTTCGTGGATGGGGCCTTCGACTTTGCTCGCGCTAGGACGAGGTTCTCCTCCTGTTCCTAACCGACTGTGGGGGCACATGAGGACCGTCGTCCTCGCCTCTCCCCCCATCCCGTCCTTCGTGGACGGGGCCTTCGACTTTGCTCGCGCTAGGACGAGGTTTTCCTCCTGTTCCTAACGCGGCTGACTGCTTCTTTCCTGTCATCGCATAGATTTCGCATCCAGAAATGATTTTATTGAGAGGAGAGAGTTTTACCGAGGAGAAGCTGATCGCAGCGTATTTCTGTTCGAGGGTTGTCGGGGTGTTGTTCCTCGGAGTTCCCTCGGACAGTAAGTCCCGTCCAGACGACCTCCTCTATCTCGTGCCGGCCTTCTTAATTTGGAACATGCTTCTCTTGACTTTGTCGCTGGGGACGACAATCCCCGATGTAGCTAGCTCCTAGCTCCTCCCCGGGGTGGCGTTGATGACGCCGCGAAGCGGCCGACCTTCTTGTCTTTTCCAGTTACGGCAGTGCCTATAGCCGATCTTCTCCTACTTCAGACCGGCGTCGGAGGAATTTATCCCGTCGTCCCATTTTGACGAGCTCTTCAATCTCGTCTTGGAGCTGAACGTATTCCTCAGTGTCGTGGCCGTGGTCACGATGGTAGGAGCTTTACTTGCTTCGACCGCGCACGTTTGGGGAGGCCGTAGTCCTCGAGGTCTTGGCGGCTGGCTCTAAACTTCGTCGAGAATTCGAGTTAGAGGAGCGGGTCGTAGTTGCGGAACCTTCCGGGAGGAGGGCTTCTTCGTATCCTTCTGTCGAGGCTTCCTCGATGGTGAGCCTCAAGATCGTAGACGAGGCCGAACTTCATGCCGCATCCTTGGACACGGCCAAACTTCATTCCGCCTCCCTGCAAAACCTTCTGTGGGGGTACTTCTTCCTTCGCCACCCGAACTCCCTTGACGATGAGCTCGGGGTGGAGGTCGACTTTGCTTTAGCCACCGGACTTCACTCCGCCTCCTATGAACTCCTTGTAGAAGGTTTTGGTGATGACATACTCGAGATGGAGGAGTTCGGCCTGACCTGAGCGATGAGAGCTTCCAAGGAAAGTTCGGCTTCACTTACGTTGAACTTCATTCTGTGGGGGCTTCGTTTGTGGTGAGCTTCGGGCATTTCGCTTGCGCGGAGCTTCATTGCGCTTTTCCGCGAAACTTTTCGTGGGAGAATTTCATGCTTCTTTGTCCGGACTTCCCTGCTCACAGAGAGGGGGTCGGCTTTGCTTGCCCGAAGTTCATCGCACCTCCCGTGAATTCGTTGTGGCGACGTACTTAAGGGGGAGTTTCGGCCTCGATCGCCCTGGGGCGGTCTCGAGCGCGGCCGAACTTCACTTGGATGATCTGCTGCGGGGTTCGGCCTCCCTGATGCCGAACTTCATTCGTGGGAGAACCTTCGCCACTGCTTTGCGCCGAACTTCACTGTGATGGTAGGCTTTAAGGTGGAGTTCGGCTTCCCTTGCGCCGAGCTTCATTGATGAGCTCAAAAGGGAGAGTTCGGCCTTGCTTCCGCCGAACTTTATTTCGATGAGCTGATGAGTTCGGTCTTCCTCGAAACTTTGTTCCGTGGGAGAACTTTGCTCCGCCCTCGCTTGTGCCGAACTTCATTCCGCGGGGGGCTTCGTTCCGTCCTTGCCGGCGCCGAACTTCATTTGGAGGTTGAGCTGAGGAGTTCGGCTTTCCACCGAAGCTTCATTTCGCCTTGATGACGAGCTTTGGGGGGAGCTCGGCTTTTCTTCGAGCCGAACTTCATTCCTCTTTCCCGCGAGACCCGCCGTGGGAGAACTTCCTGCTGCTCTTGTTCGGACGAGTTCGGGCAAGCTCGAGGGGAGCTCGGCTTTTTTTGCCCAAATGGGGACATACTGGAGCGTGAGTTCGGCCTCACTTGCGCCGAACTTCGTTCCGCTTTCCCGCGGAAGCTTCCGTGGGAGGATTTCATACTTCTTTGTCGGAGCTTCCTCGATGACGGGCTCATGGGTGGGTTCGGCCTTCCTCGCGCCGAACTTCATTCCGCTTCGGTGGGGGAACTTCTGCTCTCCGTTTCTCTCTTCGGGGCGATTGGGCTCTTCCTTAAGGCTGATTCCTCGCGCCCTCATGGCGGGCTTGCTGGTGGAGTCGCCACCGGAGGCTGCTGTATAGCCTGCAACGCTTCCGTGAGGCCATGGATCTATCGGACAAGCAGGCCGAACTGCTTCACATCCGCCGCAGGTGCAGATGGAACCTAGGCCGCCGGGGCTGAAGCAGGAACAGACGGGCCTGGACGGGATCGGGTCGCGGAGGCCGTCGAGCGCCGTGCCGAAGCTCTCCTGGGTGGCGTTTTCTCTTCGAAATAAAAGGAAGATCTCGGAGAGGGAAGAGAAGGGTTGCGAGCACTCTTCAGAATAAGGGAACCTCGAAGGTTCAGGCCCTTCCTTCCTAGCGCCAATCTGTTGGTGCAGAAATCCGTCTTCGTCGGAGGTCGCCGGAGTCGAGGCCGCTGAGGTCGCCGCCGGGGACCTGCAAAACGAAGTTCCGTCCGGAACCGGTGGGGTGGTGGCTCCGGCAGGACCCTCCGACGGTCAAGTTAGTTTCCGGCCAACAGTAATGGAGTGCTCGGAATGAGTTCCGGAGCTTAGAGATGAGGAGGAGAGCTTAGAGAGTCGAGAGTTCAGAGAGCTTAGCCTTAGCGTGTCGGGAGGGTCCTTTATATAGTGGAGCTTGATGGTGACAACTGCAGCCGCGTGCTGGCGGGCCGCTCGAGGTTCGGACGGAGTCAGTCTCACTGGTGCCGTGTGCGGCGGATTGAGGGTGACAGCCATCGCCGCTGACAGTGGACGGCGGATTGAGGGTGACAGCCATCGCCGCCTGACAGTGGATCGCTATGCGGCGCTGACTGATGGTGCGGCGGACTGACTGATGGTGATGGTTGCAGAGCTTGCCGAATGAAGGGTTGAAGGCCTTCGTGTGCCCATTTCGGAGGAGTTCGGGCTCCTGAAGAGGAAGATAGGAGGGAGTTCGGCTTCCCATAGGCGTCTGGCTGGAGGTATGCAGCTAAGGCTCGTCCGCAGAAGAGTTCGGCTGCTGAGAATCCGAAGCTCGGCCGTTTGGAGGTTCGGCCGGCTGTTGGACTTCGGCTGAGGCTTGGACACTTGAGAATTCGGTAGGAGCTCGGTCGGCCGAAGTTTCGATGAGGGCGATCGCTGAGGAGTTCGATCGAGTGACGACTGCTGAAGAGTTCGGGCTCCTGAGTGACGATCGCTTGGGGATTCCGCTAAAGTCCGTCCGCTGAGGAGTTCGATCACTGAGAGGACTTCATTGAAGCTCGGTCGCTTGGAGTCGGTCCGAAGGAGTTCGGCCGCCCAGAAAGTTTGGTCTCAACGCTGGGAGTCCGGAAGAAGCTCGGGAGCTGACCAGTTCGGCCTGCTGAAAGAAGTTCGACCGCTGGAAGTTCGGTCGCTTGGTAGTTCGGCCGGCTGAAGGAGTTCGGCTAGACCAGTGCGCTGAAGCTCTTCTGCAGCTACTGGTTGCATTATGCTGAGCGTCGGGTCGGGCTTCGGCAGGAGCGGGATTTATCCCCAACAATACCCATAGAAATGGGTTTACCCATGCTCCGGGTAGAGGAGTTCGATGAAGATAGCAATTCCTTCAGCATGAGAGCAAATCTAGATCTGCTGAAAGAAATTTGGGAATGAGCTCGAGTTCGAATGGTTAACTATCAACAAAAGGTTGTTCGATATTACAATTCTCGAGTGAAGAGCAAATCCTTTTTGGCAGGATAGTTAGTTCTTCGTCGAGCTGAGGTTTATCGTACATCCAAGCGGTCAAAATTATCGTCGAACTAGGAAGGACCTTATCGCATGACTGAAGTAGTCCGGGCAAAAACTTATCGTCTCTGTCGACTAGATAGAACCCCAATCTCGAGGACATGGAAAGTCGATAATCTTCAGAGATATTATCCTTAACATGTGATCTCCCTCTTGAATTTTAATTTGATAATGAATGATAACTTTTCATGGGTTTTATTTTCGCCAAACGTGCGCTCCTTGACCACGATCGAGGATCGGAATGCGTCTCCATCAAATTTCGTCAAATGCGCGCTCCTCGACCACGATCAAGGATCGAAATGCGTCTTCATCAAATCTCGCCAAACGCGCGCTCCTCGGCTACGGCCGAGGATTGAAATGCATCTCCATCAAATCTCACCAAATGTGCGCTCCTCAACCATAGTCGAGGATCAAAACACGTCTCCATCAATCTCGCAAAAACGTGCACTCCTCCATCATGGTCGAGGATCGAAATGCATCTCCATCAAATCTCGCCAAACGCGCACTCCTCGGCCACGACCAAGGATCGGATGTGTTTCAATCAAATCTCGCCAAACGTGCACTCCTCAACCATGGTCGAGGATCGAAATGCGTCTCCATCAAATCTCGCCAACGCATGCTCCTCAACCACGATCAAGAATCGGAATGCATCTCATCAAATTTTTGCCAAATGCGCGCTTCCTCGACAATCGAGGATTGGAATGCATCTCCATCAAACTTATCAAACGCGCGCTCCTCGATCATGATCGAGGATCAAAATACGTCTCCATCAAATCTCGTCAAACGCGTGCTCCTCGATCACGATCGAGGATCGAAATGCATCTCCATCAAATCTCACCAAACGTGTGCTCCTCGACAATGGTCGAGGATCGGAATACGTCTCCATCAAATCTCGCCAAATGCACATTCCTCAGCCACGGTCGAGGATCGAATTACGTCTCCATCAAATCTCGTCGAATGCGTGCTCCTCGACCACGATCGAGGATTGGAAGCTAAAAGCACGCCCCTCGATCACGATCGAGGATTGAAATGCGTCTCCATCAAATTTTGCCAAATGCGCGCTCCTCGACCACGATCGAGGATTGAAATACGTCTCCATCAAATTTTGCTAAATGCGCACTCCTCGACCATGGTCAAGGATCGGAATGCATCTCCAAATTTTGCCAAATGCATGCTCCTCGGTCATGGTCGAGGATCGAAATGCATCTCTATCGAATTTCGCCAACACACGCTCCTTGGCCACGGTCGAGGATCGGAATGCATCTCCATCAAATCTCGTCGAACGTGCACTCCTCGACCATGGTCGAGGATCGAAATGCATCTCCATCAAATTTTGCCAAACGCACGCTCCTCGATCATGATCGAGGATCAGAATACATCTCCAAATTTTATCAAATACACGCTCCTCGGCTACGACCGAGGATCGGAATGCATGTCCATCGGATTTTGCCAACGCATGCTCCTCGACTATGGTCGATGCATGGAATACGTCTCCATCGGAGCGCACCAACGCACATTGCTCGGCCATGGCTGAGGAACGAAACAAATAAAGTTGTGCATACATTCCTTGGCTATGATCGAGGATTGTAACACACCGGCATAAATCTCCCGTCACCTCTCAGTCACACTGTCTTAGGTCTATGCTGATGAAGAACATACGAACTCGACAACAAAAGAAAAAGAAACTTTGTATTAAAGTTTGATGCTTACAAGTGATGGTCAGCCCATACAAAAATGCTCTGGTAAAGATCAAGGGCAAACAAAGAAGGCTGACCCAAAAAGAAGAAAAAAAAAAGGAGATCGGACATGCCCGATCCAAATGATACATTAAGCTCTGTCCGGAGCTCCAGATTTGCCAACCACCACTTGGTCAAGAAGGTCGATAACAGTTGGGGGTGGTACCAAAGCTGCATCCTCGGCAGTCAGGTCGTCATGCACGGGACTGAAGATATCCTCCATCCGAATCTTCCAACCCTCAGCTCCCTTGGCCTCCTCATCATCCGACTTCAAGAGGCCCAAGTTCAGGTCGGGAAAGATCCTCCGAATCTTCTCTTTCATATCTATGCCCCCTTGCAGATAAGAGAGTGATATGAAATCCATCTTGATGTTGCGGAATTCTTTCGAGGCACGGAAGGCCTGGACCGCCTCTACCCTAATGACCTCTGCTCATGCCTTTCCGGCCTCCCTCTCTCTCAGCACCCGAGCTTCGACCTTAGTTAGCTCGGACTCCAGTAGCTTCACTCTCTCTTTGAGGGACCTGGTCTCATCCTTGGCCTTTAGTCGAGATAACTGAGTGTCATCCGCCCGTCGGTTGGCATGGACGGCTTTCTCCTCGGCTTCCTTAGATAGGCGTCGAACCTCTCTAATAATCTTGATAAAATGGTCCACATGATAGACGAGCTAAAAAAAAAGAAGAAAATGAGAGAGCTGAGCCGAGGAGCAAGCGCAAGAGCTGAAAGAAAGGTCGGTAAAAAGATAACACGTACCCAAAGGAGAGAATCGTAGGAGTCCTGGATGCGGAAGGCACCCCCGGCCTCCTCGAAGGCCTGGACGTCGGCCGATAAAAGGACCAACTTCAGTAAGGAACAGGCAACACGGTAGTCGCCGATGCCCTTCCTTTTATCCTTGGTATCCGAGGAAACTTCTACCGAAGAGACACTCTCCGAAACATCAGGTCCGCAGTCGAACATCCGAATGGAGATTTTTGGCCTGCTCGAGCTTCTTTTAGAAGAGGATGCAGAAGGTCGGTGGATGGTCTCTTCTGGAGCTGTAGATCGAAGCGGCGTCACATCCTTCACCGATGCCTTCTCTTTCCTTAGGGAATTAACCATCCTTGAGGAACCTCCTACCATGGGCTACGCAAGGACAGCCTCCGTCCAAGCGCGTTTGGGAGTCGCGGCTGTGCTGGTCTTTCTCTTCTTCACTATCCGATGAAGAGTTTTGACGTCGGATGGGTTCATTGCTGAATAGGAGAACACAAGATTTGGTCAATGATGGTGACAAGGAGAGAAAAGACGATCCAAACAAAATTGCATAAGAACACTTACTCCTCGGGTCATTTGAAATCAGTCCGATCTTAAACAAGTTCTCTTTGATAAAGAATCTAGACAGCGGAAGAGGAGCAAGACTAAAGATTTGACTCAAGATCTCCTCCTCGACTTTGGATAGTGATGGAGGTCTGATAGTCGATCTATGAGGCCGCCCCCATGATGTGCTAAAGCCCCATGGTTGTTCAGTCGATACAAAAAAGAAGCATTCCTTTCAGTTATGCACTGAAGAAGGAGCGCCTCAAAAAAGATGGTATCCTCTTCGAGGAGAAGCATACCACCATCCGCCTCCGTCGGATGCTCCTTTAAAGTAAAGCAGGCTCGGAGGAGATGGAAAGTAGGCTCGATCCCGAGGAGAAGGTAGTGGATGAAGAAGCCTAAAATTGATCGCCAGGAGTTCGACGTCAAACAACAAAAGCTAATTCTATACAAGTTTAGAAGCTTGACAATGAAGAAGTGAAAAGGCAACCTAAGGCCGGCCTTTAGTGATTCCTTATAAATATCGACTCGTCCGGACCGAGGAAGAGCTATATGTTTCCTAGGATCGACAGCCTCTAATCTGAAGTCACCAAGGACATGATACCTCATCCTGATGACTTTCAGATCCTTCGAGGTGAGGACGGAATCTATTCTGAAAGAGCCATAGTCTGAAACTTCACATTCCTCGGATTCGCCCAAAGAACCGACCATATCGGAATCGTGATCCTTGCCAGAAGGATTATCTGAGCTCCAAGAAGATCGGGATAAACTAGATTGACTCATGAGTATGAAGGAGACCGACCTAAAGGATGAGGAAGCCGAACAAGGGGAGTTAGTGCGGGATTGACAATAGCTCGACTGAGTCTGAGCTATTCTTTGCGCAAAGTATCGAAGTCCACCCTTTAAGCAACAGTGACAGTCAAAAGAGTAATATAGACCCTATTTATAAGAGACATGAATGGCTCCGATCTACTATCATTTCATCCATCCCTTTTAGATCTTCGCCAGGTGTCGAATACCCTTTGGACGGGATGGGTAAAACTAGAGTAAAGCAATGGACGGATAGATTTTATGGTTGATGAGCTTCCCCCAATCTTGTCATATTACCGACCTCTGACACAGCAAAGCGGGCATGATTTGAAGATTGATCTTGGCTTCGATAGGGTACTTACGTCGGTCGCTCGCTTAGAGGTAGATCGACTACGTAAGTGGGGGGCAAACTATTGTAGAGTAGAGCTGGTATGGCCTCGACCATTTTAGGGTCGGCCGTCGACCTATCCCAATAGATCATCTGAGCAAAGCCACGCAATGTTTTGGTCATGGTTAACTGCAGGTCGTCTTAGGCCGACCTACAATTCTAGCCGACCTACTGAAGATCGTCTCCTGACGAAATGAGGTAAGCCTTCATACCCTATCCTCATCGAACTCAGGTCGGCCATCGAGCTACGAGAAGAGGCTTATAGCTCATCAACAACCGACTTGCAATCGTCTCTGCTGAAGCCGCATCCTCTACGAATCAGAAAACTCGGATAAAAGAAGATTCTTTCATGATCCCGTTGTCCAAAAAGGGAAGAAATCTTTCGAATCAATCCAGGGCGACAAACTCAGAAAGTCGTTAGAGTCCGAAATGGATACGGCTCTAACTCCTCCCTTATAAATAAAGGGGCTCTGGGATCCTCCAGGTACGTCATTCAATTTGACGCTTTCTTTCCTCATTATTCTCCAATCTTCTAACTTGAGCGTTGGAGGGTCTTCACCGAAGAACACTCCGATGGAAACTTTATTGCAGGTGAATGGATGAAGCTCCAGCAAAGCTCATCCTCGGCCTCATATTTCTCGGTGGTCGAGCTACTCCATCCGCGTCGGCCGACCCCAAGCCAGGAGATTCAGGAGCAACAGCCACCAATTTCAAGAAATTGAGACAAAAATGTCATTTCACTTTGATTGAATGTGAGCCCTTGTACTTGGTTACCGGTCGATGGAAATGCAAAGAAAAAAATGCATTACATGGGACCTATTATAAGGACCCAAATGATGAGTTCAATGATATCAAGGTCAAGGGAGCAAAGGTGATAGGAGAAAGTCTTATACCTGTGATGCTGATCGGTTAAGGGCTAGGTCTGATACTATTGTAGCATCCTGGCATAACACGTGTAGCAAGAAATCCCACCAAGAATCTAGCCGATGTTATACTTTAGGGAAGTGTTTGGTTTGTCATCGAAATTGGAATCAGAATCAAAATGACCAAATCATCCAAAGCATTTGGTTCGTGACTGAAATCAGAATCGAAATCAGAATAAAAATTTGAATCCTTATGGAAGAATAGAGATTGAATGTTAGATAGATCGGATCATTCTCATTCTTCCCCATAATCAGAATCGGGATGGGATTTCTTCCAACCAAACGGTTGAAAAGAGAGTCATCTATTTTCGTTCCGCTTCTAGACCCCAACTCCCCCTAACTAAACACGATATAGATGTAACCAAGGCCAATTAGATGTTCAACTATATTTTGAATGATCAATCCATCCCCACCTACCTAGAAAACAAAGGATACCCTACCATGGAATAATTTGCAAGAAGAGAATATCATAAGTGGCATAATACGTATACCCATTTGACTAATGATTGTCATGTCTTTTAAATTGTAATAGAGAACAATATCCAGCAAGGTTCACCATCTCAGTACCGGATCTCGTACCGATAAAATTCTACTATAATGTCGGTATGCGGTTCGATATGGTACACTACCATTGATACGTTTCAAAATGATGTATCGATATAAGATCGGTATGGTTCAGTATGTCCAGTACCGGATCGTATAAGATGGTATGGTATTCCATGATATCCAATGAGAATTTTTGAAATTTTTTGAGGCCTAGAAAGATAAAGAAGTACCGGAGTGGAGACTCATCCATTATTCCCAGAGAATCTAGCAGCCAAAATGGCATCAGTAAACCCAAACGACCTCTGGAACCCAATCCATAAGAGAGGGAAGAATGAGGAAGGATGACATGACACGACAAATATTCATCTAGCAAGGCTTTCGATGCCAAAGAAAGGAAGCCAATCGTTGGTGAGACGAAGGAACTGGCCATCATTTCAAGAGAAAGGCAATCAGTGGTGCTGTAACGCTCAATGCCATAGGCGACAGTAGCCCAAGCATATGGGTTCGCTCTCCCACTCATCGATTGGAGGTTCTGGGGATGATGATGTAGAATCTAGATTAGGTAACCTTGCTCACAGATAACACAAATCATTAACAATACCCATCACCCTTGAATTTGTATAAATGGATGAAGCTAGAAATAAAAAGGACCCAGAAAAAAGAAGGTTTCTTTCCTATATCAATTAAGTGGCTACTATGAAATTCAAAATCATTAGTTATTTGTCACAATCTAAAAGGGCTAGCTAAGAAAATATTATTTAGTCTACATCAGCTAGCGAATGCATCACCGATATAGGACTAAAGATACGTCCACACGAGTCCTCATATACTCTCCCTATTTAAGCTTTGCCTGTTGGGAATGTGTCCCAAAATCAATCATCAGTCTGTTGACGGTTGGACCATATATTTATAATTATATATGAATTATAAATTAATAAAAATTATTTTGATATTTTTTATCATAAATTCTATTGTCTTCTAATGAACTCCTGTATTGTGATGAAGTCCTTAGGACTATCTAGATTCGGCAAAGAAAAATTTATCATTTTGTCCTTAAATAGTTCACGATCAAATGATACGTTGTTACTTAGGACGACAACGTTTATCAAGTATAGGTCGTTGTGTACCATATAGATTGGTTGTCCTCATAACCAAGGAGTATTGAGATACTGATATGGCATGCAAGTAAGATGTATGGGTATATCTACACTGAACGTGACCATCTCTGGGACTTTTCTCCTATCAATATTAGCTTCGATGGAATATGGGTATAATTATCCCTCTGATCTGAGATCACCATGATGACTTTTAAGCAACTTATTGTATTTTGGTGTCGAACTATCTGAATTTCTAATTCAATGATGGAAGATTTTTGGGCACAGTCAAGTACTTGTGGAGTCTGTGCGTATATCAATATGGGATTGATCACTTCTATTTTCAGGAGCTGTGTTCAATTATGTTTCAATTTAGCAAAATCTTGGTCAGGGTGGTCTTAGTGAGGAGTCACGGGACTAATTGCTTTGAGACACGACATGGATGTATTTTCTAGGATTGATAGTCTAATCCTGAGTCATCTATTACACAGAGATCATAGAGATGAATTATACGGTAACCATATTCGCATATGTTCTGAATGTTACGATTGCGATTATTCAATCTATCTGAACGTTGGGTATCATTGCTAGATTGTCACTTCGATTAGTATAAAAATTGGTTTCTATACTACCGACTTAGGTTCGGACATATGGAGTCACACATATTAGGAGTTCCTACCTGATCTAATGGCTAATCTAGAGTCCTATTGGTCTGAAACTCTATGGTCAAGAGTCCTACTGGACTAAAATTCTGTGATCAAGAGTTCTACTGGATTGGAACTTTGAGTCCTACTTATCTAGGACTCTCTAATTATGAGTCCTGATAATCCAGGACACTGTGGTCAAGAGTTCCACTAGACCGAGACTCTATGATTAAGAGTCCTACTGGATTGGAACTCTGAGTGCTACTCATCTGGGACTCTCTGATCAAGAGTTTTACTAGTCTAGGACTCTATGATCGTGAGTTTGATTCGTTTGGGATACTGGGTTCAAGAGTCCTACTGGTTTAGGACTCTTCAAGAGTTTCATGTTGATAGGACTCTATTGCCCAGTAACCCATTCGATTTGGACTCAGATATTTTTTTGGAGGATTAATTAGCAATTTGATTGCTGATTAGCTTAATTTGATTGAACGATAAGGATTCGATCAAGTTCGATTGAGTTTGATTTGATTGGATTTGATCTGATCAGATCATGAGTTGACCTAATCACTATAGAAGTTTTGACCTTAATTTGATCAAGACCTAAATCTAATTAATTTTTAATTTGATTAAAATTTTATTGGATTAGGCTAAGCCTAATTTGGTTGGATTTAACCTAATGTAATTGAGTCTAGACTAATTGGTTTGGTTGAAATCAATTAGGACCAAGTCAAATGAAGTTTGAATTCAAATTCTCCCATGCGCCCATCATTTTTGACTTTTCCACTCTGCTTTCCACGCCCTTCTTTTTGTTTGTCAAATATTTTTTAAAGAAATAAAAATGTGCATGCAGAAGGAGAGTAAGGGAGGGGGTGTTGGATAAGGACAAGAGGCTCATTTGATTTTTAAAATCAAGTGAGTGGTTAAAACCTCTCAACCACTCAATTCTTATCATTTTCCATATGATTTTCCTATGGTATTCACGTAAATAAGTTATGAGAATTTTTGTGCATGTAGGAGAAGGAGTTAGAATTATGTGGTAAAAATTTCAGAGTGTTTGGGCATTAGTTCTAGGTGAAAAAATCTCGGAGTGAAGGTAAATAGGATCCTACAGCACTTTACTTTTCCCTCATGCCTCTCTTCTCTTGTGATTTTTATCTCTAAGGATATCCTATTTTTAGATATGATCTAAATAGGGATTATAGATCTAAAAGTTATCTTTCCATAAAAACTTATTTCATGAAAAAAACTCCACACAGAGAGGGCATGATAGGATTTTTAGTATGTCAGGGTTTTTGGGCTGAGTGAAATCCTAAATTTGGAAATCTAGATTCGGATAGAGAGATCGAGTGCTGTGAGTATCGAATCACCACCAAATTTGAAACACATCTTCATCATCCTCCAATATTTATATTTTAATTTTTTAAAATATCTAAGAAATTAGAAAATATACGATTGATCGGATCGATCATAATCAACCATTGAAGGTCCCGGTGAAGAGCTAGCACTCCAGTGGGGCTGATCGTGATCAGAAGCTCTGTGTGGACTAACCATAGAGGCCGAACATGTATACAGCTGTGATATGATATCAGAGCATTATTCGATGGACTCAGATTGCGGTGATCGACTATCCATAAAAATGTATTATGTTCTGAACACGTAGATGTAGTAAATAATTTATTACATAGTTTTATTTTCAGATCTATTGATGTATGCATACATATTATGTTTAGATCCTAATATGTAGGATTAAATAATCTAATATGATCAATAGATAATTAATTAAATTAATTATTTTTTATTGCATCATTGCTATTTTTGAAATATTTTTTTAAAGTAGCATAGCAAACCCTAATATGATCAATAGATAATTAATTAAATTAATTATTTTTTGCTGCATCATTGCTATTTTTGAAATATTTTTCGAAAGTAGCATAGCAAATCCTGCACTATTTTCTTCAATTGATATCAAAGCAAGGTTCTTTAAATATGATATGCTTGCATATTTAGATTAATAATTTAAATTTAATTTAAATATTAATCTAATAATTAAAATAAATAGATTTAAAAAATTTAAATTTAGATCGTACGGACTATAGGTTGTCCTGCTGTAGGATTTACCTTTTACAGTGAAAATGTTATCCTAGTATGTTGCTGATCTATATCGTTAATCATAAAATTATTAGATTTGATCTAATATTTTTATGATTTAATTATATTAGGCTTTAATCTAATTTATGATCATGAATGCATAATTAGATAAAGTTTGATTCATGATTTCATGATTATGTAGTATACATGATTTCAGATTAAACCCTACAACTAGTGTTGTTAGTGAATTGAAATGATTTAATTTTGAAATGAGTCGACTCAATTGGTGAATAATGCTAAGTTATAAAAAAAAATTTAAAATTAAAAAAAAAATATTTTTAAAATATCAAACTCTAACCCTCAGTCCATAAATTTAATTAAAAATTAAGTATAATAATTTAGTATCTAGAATTATGAATTAAGACTCTAAGTCATTAATCATAAACTTATGGATTATTAGGTTAGCTGAATTAAGTCCATAAATTAGGTTAGACCTAAGGTTAGTTAAAAGATAGACTAATTTAGAGTAATTGATCAAATCTAATTAAATATTAATTTAGATTAGGTCAAGAACTCTATAAACTCAATTAAATAGTTATAGTTGGTCAAGTCCATGCCTTTAATAAAGACCAAATGGACTTGATTCAAGGCTACGCAGTCGAATTTGAAATTACGAGATTGGTCAAATTAAAACTAATAAATCAAATGGTGTCTAAGATAAGTTTGGCAATTTGATCGATGATTTTTAATTGGAAGCTACTCGCACTGATTCGATCTTTGACGAGTTAATGACATATCCCTTCCATTAATCTTGCTTACCTGGCCATCCTGATGAGTTAGATTTTGATTAGATCACTTGGTGATTCAGACTCATCCATATCTATTAGGTAAATCAGTCTAACTGATTTAGGTGCTCCTAATGTCGACTTAGATTAGATTCTTTTCTGACTTGGTGAAGTCAGTGGGAGAATCAAAATTGGCTCGCTGAATTTTCTTAAATTAGTTAACTAAATTCTCTAAAATTATTAGATTCTTAAAAATAAAATAGTTATATAGATAACTAAATCATGGCCTCCCATTAAATTGAGTGATAATAGGTTCATTAGTATAATGATCATTGGAAGTCCAAAGGTTTGATGATTATTGACTAATGAAATTATCATTCATAAAATGATAATTTGGTTAAGTCTTTCTGATGGTGGTTAGGTTGGTCGACCAAAGTCGGGCCTGATCATTTATTGGTTGATAAGACCAAATGTAGTCATGTTAATGGTTGGACCTAACCGAACTTTTTTCAATGGAGGCCAAAGCCTACTGATTAGGTCTATGGGGCAAAATCGATGTTACTAGAAGTTATTTAAAGAAATAATTAATTTTGAATCTACTCATAGGTGCACATGGGTTGACCAACCAAAGTTGGGCTCATGTGTAGTCTATATGGATTGTAGTACCCACTAAGAAATTAAAGTAATTTCTCGAATTGGAGGTAGAGGCTATCAATTCGTATAAAATAGTGGAAGAACCTTTAGACTGAAGTCCAAGTCTTTAGGATTAATAATTCATATACTAATTAGGTTTGGTTTATCTTTTTGTGCAGACATGGCCACTAATCTATCGCTTCGATCATTGTTAGACCATGATAAATTAATGGGATCCAACTACGATAGCTAGTATCATAAGTTGAAAATCGTCCTAGAGCATGAGCAAATCTTTTATGTGGTAACGGATCGAGTACCTGAGGAGCCAGCCCCGAATGCTAGGGGAGCGATCTGAGATACTTATCTGAAGTGGCTCAATGACCGCACCACCATTCGATATATAATCTAGCGGCAATGAATGATGAGTTCAACCGCATGTTTGAAAATGCCTAACCACAGGAGATGCTTCAAATATTGAATGACTCTTTTGGTACGTCGGACGATGTTGAAAGGCACAAAATAAGTTATGCCATTTTCAATGCTCGGATGAGGGACAGGGCCTCAGTCATCGATCATGTATTGTACATGATCGAGATGATTGAGCGCCTTAGCAAGTTGGGCTTTCTCTTGCATGATCAGCTCGGTAAGGATGTGATTCTTAATTTTTTACCCAAGTCCTTTCTCCCCTTCCTAACTCATTTTAGAATGACAAAGCCTGCAGTGAACTACCACGACTTGTTGGGGTTACTACAGAACTTTGAGAAGGATTACCAACTCCACAAGAAGACGATGAATGTAGTGGGAGGATCTTCTTCTGGTCGTCAACCCTTTAAGAAAGAAAGAAGAACAACAAGAAGAAAAACAAGAAGGTGCGGCCGCATGTTGGGATGACTGCACAGGGTCAGACCAAGAAGCACAAGCCCGACCACAGCCAGGTAGAGTGCTTCTTCTGCAAGAAGCAGGGGCACTGGAAGAAGAACTGTCCTCTGTACATTACCTCCCTGGATCCAAATAGGTCGAGGAAGAAGCAAGCAGTTACTAGGCAAGATAATTATATGATAACATCTTATAATTTTTTCTTATTTGATTCTACTGCCTGGGTATTAGATACTGGAAGTCCTTATCATATTTGTAATTCTATGCAGGGCTTGCAGGTCAATAGAAAATTTGATCAAGGTGAGAGGTTCCTGAACGTTGGAGATGGAAGACAAGTTCTAATTCTAGCTTTAGAAATTATGAACCTTATAATCAATTTAAATAAAGTTATTCTTAATGAATGTCATTATTGTCTAACTTTCTTATTAGGTCTTTTGGCCATGGATGGTTTTGAAATATTAATAAAAAAAAAAATTGTAATATCATTTTGAATGGTATTACAATTTTGATTGAATAATTGAATAACAAAATTTATTTACTTTCTATGCCTGTTAACATGGTTCAATCCTACAGTAAACGTCCTAAAATTAGTGATGTGTCTGATGTCTACCTTTGGTACTGTGGGCTAGGTCATATTAGAAAGAATAGAATTAACAAGTTAGCTCAAGAAGAAATTTTTAAAGTCAGTGATTGTGAGTCACTTCCGATCTATGAGTCCTGTCTTCTTGGTAAGATGACCAAGTCACTTCCGATCTGAGAGTTGCGAGCATGGAGGATCATCATTGAGGGAGATTCTCTGATGGTGATCAGCTGGATCCAGGAGAGGACCACGTATCACGATATTTATCCTCTTCTAGGTGACATCTGGAGGGCCACTAGTAGGTGCATTATAGTGTCTTGCCAGCATGTATTTTGGGAGGCCAATAGCGCAGCGGACTAGGTAGCCTTCTTTGTTGCTGAGTACACCAGGGACTGGAGTTGGCGCCAGAACGACGATTATCCTTGGGTCCTGAGGGATATTTTGCTTTCTGATTTTTTGGGCTGCTCTCGAACTAGATTAATCTGACCACCCATTTATATCCAAAAAAAAAAAAGAAGGCTAGCTACAATGCATTTTTAGGTAAAGGCTGGATCTATACTAATTACTTTAGGATCATATCTTCGCTTCATCGGTTTCTCATCTTTTAGAATGGTGATATGGTAGCAATCTAGGGGGATAATAGGTTTTTATTATCATGTATTAACTAGTAAGGAACCTATGCCGCGCAATAGGATCTGATTCAAATAGACAACAAAATAGTAATCCTTGTCAGCTGCAAGTTGTTGACTCAAACTGTAAAAAAAGCAGAAAATAATTTATCAGTATTATTTAATTGTGAGATTCTGCAATGGGATGAAAAAGGAAATGATAAAAAAATCTAATTAAACAATAAGATAATGACTGAACTTAAAGCACCTTGTTCGTAATCTTTGATTGGGCAATATTTTCAATATTTTTCTATACACACGGTGTAAAATTATTTGCATATTATTTTTTAAAAGAAAAAATAGGAAAGATTAATAATTAAAATTCATTACCTGATTGCGCTTAGTGATCTTTTTCAAGGAGTTGTTTCCGGGAAAAGTTCATGTTGGATTCCTTTTTTAATAATTGAAAGGTAGCTTGTTCCGAAATTTATACCAAAGATGAAGATCCAGATGCAGAACTTCTACGTACATTACTTTATGCTAGTTACTTTAAAATCATTGTTGTTGTTATTAAGAGCTCATTACTAAATATAATTTGGAAGATGGATGTGCTATTAAGAATTTTTTTTGATAATAGCTGGAAAAGTGAATCTATCACATCTTGCATCCGTTGTAAGATTAAATACCCCAAACATGATAAAATTTGTTGTGCCAATACCATCTTCAACAATGATATTTAGTTTATACCTAGGAATGTTAGATGTACGAAGGTTATTTTTTATTTTGAAAACTATATCTATTTATAGAAAATAAAAATAGGTCTATTAAAAAGATGTTACGATCATACTATGCTACTGAAGGCTAATCATTTTTATCATATTGGTTGCACCAGAATGTGTCACTATTAACTTTTATTATAACTTTGAAACTATAGTATCCTTTATACCACCACCGAAAGATGTATCAATTTCTTTTATACTTGTTTTGCACATGAATTTCACCCACTAAAAATAAAAGAAGAATAATTTAAGTTTTGAACATGAGGATATGACAATTTCATAATCATTTTAGATCATACCTGAAACTCATGCAGATTCAATTTCAATAGTTCTTCTATTGTTTCCCTATTGATAATAGTTTCATACTGTGGATTAATAACAATTTGTTGTTCCTGTTTCATAAATTTAATTGAAGCAATTATTGTTTTTATCCTATACACAAATTTATAGATATATTTAGACTATAACCAATGATCTAATTTTTTTATTAAATACAACATTGAAAAAATTCTCCCATAACCTAACTCAATACTCCATTATTTCCAACATCTCTATGTCCATGTAAAATCTTGATCCTGAGCATGTTGAAAAGCATATCTTTTCCATAGATGCAAAATATACAAAGTACTTTAATAATTGCAATATAAATTATAGCAGAAAAATTATAGGAAAAAAAAATAATATCCATACATTCTTACAGTCATTCCCATAAAATAACAATAATCAGGGCTTCCCTTTTTTTTTTTCCATGAATAGCATTTTGATCAATTTCTCCAGCAAATTTGGCCCAAAAGGCGATCGATAGTTTTTGCATTCTATGAAATAGTTACAGATGTCTAATGATATTATTTATTTGAAGATTAAAAGAATATATAAATGACAATATTTTGGATGATAATTAAAATGTAAATTGAGTTAATATATGTTACTTTAAGTTTTCTGTTTCTAAGTTGTTTTTTATAAACTAACTTCTATCAATATATATTTGTTCAAGAGATCCAACAGTTATAATGTGACTAATAACATCTGCAAAATGAATAGATTGATGTAATAGAATCATTTTTTTTTCAAATCATAAATGATGGTGAACAAAATGTATATATATCTATTAAACGAAGATCATTATAATTTCTAGCTGGAAATTCATTAAAATCAATAAAATTAAATTTCTGAAGAGGTATGGAACTGCTATTATCACCAACTTACTGCACGACTCTCTATCTATTAATGTAGATAATATATTGATGCATAGCAGCTTTGAAACTTTTTTCATTCAATATAATATTGAATTTTTCAAAAAAATATGTGTTCCCTTCGATGAGGATGTTCCCGAATTATGCTACATCTTCTCTACAAATTGATGCCTGAATAGTAGTTTTCAATATGAAAAAAATATTAAAAATATAAAAATAGAATGTGCATGCATTTAAAAAATAATAAAAATGTATAAATGGCCTATTACAACCTCCTTATCAATGAAGATAGAATCAATGCTTAGCGGTTGGTCATCAACATTGGGGTTTATTGAACCCCAAAATTTTGCAAGTCTAATTTTTTATTTTTTAGTTTTGTTTTTTGATGATAAATCCGATAGCACACTGTATTCCATATTTTAAGCTATCCTATTTGAACAAACAATGTAATATAATATGCACAAAACCCTAAAAAGAAAATCAAATAGTGCTATTTGTAAATAAGAATATATTATTATATGCTGAAAAGTATCTGAAGGCAAATATAAAAAATTTCTCTATAAATAATGATAGTTGTATAATCTTCGAATTCTAATTATACACGATCATTTTTCATTAGAATCTTAAGTCCTTGATAAAAAGTAACACATGCAAGTATGATATAAAGTTGCCTGTGACTGAATATTGGGTTAGGTAGGTACAATCCAACTTGGTTTAATGCCTGACTTTTGTTAATAGTCATGGCATAGCAAGGACTAGCAGAAAATTATATTTTCTTGAAAATAAACAACCATTTTGTTTCTTTTACTTGCATTACAATATGGAGAATATAAATCATGGCACCAGTATGACCACTTATGATAACTTATGCTTCGATAATTTTTGTAGTTAAGTTAGTCATTATTAATCTGGTATTATTACAAAGGCCTACACTTTGATAGGTATTTCGATAATAATATTATTGGAGCATTCTTTTTCAATTTTAATCCATGATGCAGAATATCATTGAATTTTAAAGAACTTAGAACTTCAACAAGATGGAGAACATCCTTAGTTGTAGTATCTATTATTATTCTGCATACTGTATCATTTCTTAAATATACCTTTTCTTCACTAGGAAAGTAGAGAAAATAAATACATATTTATTTCATCAACTATTTTATTTGTAAGTATAATGATAGCTCTTTCTTTTAAATACATAGCAACAGCAAAGTTTTTTTTTTTTCAAATTTTAGATAAATTGTAGAAGCAATATGCTAAGCATGGTCTTTATTTATTTTTATAAGCAAGTTATTTGAAAATTTTATCCATGTTGCTTCTTCATCATCATCTTCCAATTTAAAATAGTAGGTACTTTTCCATCGCCAACATCCAAAATTCATTTACTGAAATTCACCAATGATATTATGAAGTCTTCATCCATATCATTATTCAATAACTGCATATTTATTTTTAAAATAAAAATTTTATAATAATTTCATAAATTTGATTGGATTATTGATGTGTCAATTGTTTCTCCCCTACTTTTCTCCAACAATAACTGAAAGAATTTATTTGAAATCTCCTCCAAGAAGCACAGTTTTTCCTCCAAATGATTTTTTTTGCGGTGTTTGAATCTCTCAGTTATAAAATATTTTTTTAAGGTTTGTTGAGTGCTTCAATATATTTTTTGTGATTCATAGGAGTTTCTTCCAAACTATTAAACTTGTAGATTCAATTAATTTTGCAAGTTGAGTATCCTTCTTAATTTTACATGTAGAGTACTCATCGACTTGAATTGCTATTTTGAATCTCAAATGTGCTATTCATCCACTAGATAATATCTGCGATGCTAATCCTGAAGAAGCAATAATTAAAATAATTATTCTCTTTGATTTAATTTTTGATACTATGGTCTGCCAAAGATAAGTTTTACCTATTCTTCTACGACCATATACAAAAGATAATCCATCCTTATGTTCATCCATAGTGTTCAACATTAAATCATAAATATCTTTTATTCTCCATTCAATCTTTCAAGTAATATTAAATATTCTTCTTGTAGTTCATGTACTCATAATCGAGCTCTTCCCTTGGTATCTGTTGTTTAATTCTTCTATTATAATTTTGTTAGATATCAAAAGATTATAATATAAAAAAATGATAATTTTTATTAAATAGTTTCTCTAACTCAAATAAACATAATTCTTCAATTGTGATTTTGGAATTTATAGATTACAAAGCTCCAATATATTTTTTAATCTATAAATGATATCTCTATAAAATTTTTCTAATGTATTTCTAATAATTTAGCTAGATCATCTACTTCATAATAAATAATTAATGTAACAAAAGGCTGCCTTAATTTAGGTGCCATTGCCTAGAAAGAGGCTTCATCCATTGCTTCATACTATTCTCCATCATAATTCAATAGACCAAATGCATTACACATAGATCGGAATATATGATGGATAATACTCTTTACAATTTTAATTTCATCATAATTGCTTGCTCTTCTCACCATATTTAAAAGAATTCTTAAATAATAAATTAACCAAACTGGGATGAATATAAGCAATCCTGCCAGTTCGATTTTTTTTGTTTTCTTCTTATCCACATTCTGTCTTTAAAATTCCATGTCCATTTTGCAGAAAATTCTACATACATTAAATCTTGAGCATCTTCCAACATTTCGTTAGTTAGCATCTATTCTATAAATATTGTTTTGTCAACATCTATTCTTCCAAGAAAATTTGGCAAGCTTTGACTTTCATGATTAGTCATTCTATTCATAAGTAGAAGATATACAACCAATCGTTCAATTGTTAGTTCTCTAAAATAAATATCAAATTGAAATAATCTCTATACAACTTCATATGCTAATAAATATCTACAATCAAGATATATTTTAATTTCATCAACTTACTTATAACATTACTCTCTAGTATCATTATTCATTGATACATTTTCTATTATAACAGCTCTTGTTCTATTTATATCTTTATTAACATACTTGAGTAGATATTTAATCATTTTTTAATTTGTTACATCATTCAATATTTATATGTGCTTAATAATGTATCAATAAATCTAAATTATATAGAAATCTATTATCAAGCTTAATCTCATTTTAATAGCATATCATCCATCATTTCTTCTCATATAAATAGCAAATTCATTTTCATCATTCATTATTTGCTTTTGAAATTTTTTGAAAATATTTTGAATGATGCTCTTTTATCATGCATGATGATTTAAGTTAATCCAATCCACATAGACCATGCATCATAAACTTCATAATATTTTCACATCCAATTGGATTATCAAACTTATTAGATAATTGAATATAAATTATAGAATCTATATCCGCTGCTGTTGAATCTTTATATTCTAAACCCAACTAAAGCAAGGTATGAACATATGGTAAACCACGCCTTTGAAACTTTATTGTATATAAAACAATAAATAGCATAAAAAAAAAAAAACTATATCAAAAAATTACTTGTAGCTATTCTTGCGATATTTTAAGTTAAAAAATAGTATCTTACCTCCAACCATCCTCCCAAAATATTATTTTTTGGTAATATCCGATATCAATATATCAATTTTTATTTTAAAAAATTTACTAACAATATCAAACATATCTTCAAATTTTTGATCAAGAATTAAATTCAAAACATTCTGAATTTCGACCCCTACAGATTGCAAGTAAATATAATATGAATGAATCAAGATATCCTTGCCATCTACAGCTAGCGATAGCATTTTGATAATTCTGAATCATATAACTTGAACTACCAATAAAATATGATGGTAAAATAATTCTTTTCTATACCATTATCCATCAACATCACCATGAATGACTGCATCTTTAATAGCTTGGATTAAAGATTTTTTTAATTTCTTTTAATATAATCTAGTCTTTCTTCTTCAATGCTTCAAAAATATCAACTATATATTACTCGAATAATCTTCCTCCCTTTATTAATGTCTGTCTTTCATCAATTCTTTATTATATTCTATATACATATAATTCTCTTATAGTAATATATTGCCTGATGTTTGAATGTTTATGCAAAAAGTCTTTATATCTAATGTCAAATCTAAAACCATCTTCACCAAATGTGAATAAAATTGGATACTGCATGATCATAAAGTTGGGGTGCAGATCATTGATATGTTTAATCCTTCTATTTTATATTCAATAATGATATCACATTGACAATTCACTTGACCTAGATCACCAATAATTAATCCCACTATTTTAGAAACTGAAGGTGCATTATATTACAAACTATCTCCTTGCCATCTTCCTAATAATTCTAACTGCATCCATAAAAATCTTGAGCACTTAAAATGATCTCTGGTCATTCTAAAAGCTCTAACAATTTAGTTTTCATCATCAAAAGGAGAAAAACCAACATCTTAAATCCTTTTACTTTTCTCTTCGATCAAAAAAATAAAAAAAGCAAAAAGGTATGCTATTAGTGAAGTACTTTGACTATTGTAGGAAGTGGTATTAGAACTTTGCTGATTACATAATTGCTCATCAACTAAAATTCTAACAAACCTAAACCTCAATAAATACTATAAAATCAACATATAAATAATTTACATTCAAAATCAATAAATTATACCTTCTCCTATCGCTGATCTAGAATTCTTTTCAAAAATATTATGTTCATTCATTACTATACTCATATTTCTGTCAACATCAGATAATCTATTTTGATTAAAAATTTAGAAACTTTCATATGCAACGATATCTAAATTTTCTTCACTGTTCATTGAAAATGGCAATGTATGTGCATGGATTGCTTTTTTTAGCAATGTTGGTTGAAAATTTCTTTTTTTCCAACAATCTTTGAGTTCTTTTTTGAGCAATGATATTCATTCTTTTTATTCTATTCTTCTTATATGTTTCTTATCCATTCTATTTTTGGAATAAAAATAACTATATCTAAAAATTTAATAAAATTTAAAATAAAATAAATATAAATGAAATAATTCAAAGCTAAATTTTCTAGCATAACTTTCATATATTTTAAATTATTTTTTAAGCTAAAAATGATCAGTTGATACAAACACTATATAAACAAATGCAAATGGGAAAAATAGCATAGAAATTATAGAGGAAAATACTACTTAATTTTCTACTCCAATAATAAATGGTATAATAAAATTAAAAAATACAATCAATATTTCAATTTTTTATTTAAAGGTGTCGGAAAAAAGAAGTAGAATATGATAAATACCTAGTACAATGATTGTACCAAATAAATTGAACTTGAATAATATAATAAATACCTTATACAATAACTACATCGAACAAGTTGAACCTAAAGTATAGAATTGCTTACAAATAACAATAAAAACTACAAATACCTTAGTAAAATTTCTTCATAAAGATATTTATTTTTTAAGTGAATTAAATTAATAGTTTGTAAGATCTAAGGCAATTTTAATGCTATGTCATGAGTCAATCTTCCAAGACATCAATAGAACAACCCATCAAAAAAATGATCCAATACTCAAACAAAAAAATCACAGGAAATTAATACAATCTTCATTGATTGCCAAAATATGTCTAGATTCATTAAGCAAATCAAAACACATTACCACTGATTTTTAGACACACACTAAAAAAAAAAGATAAACTTCTTATGGCAAAGAACAAAATACAAAATATAAAACTAGACACTAGCAATTCTTCTGAATGGGTTCCGATGCAAAACGCAAAAAAGACACATCAAATAGTCCGAGATAACATTCTCGACAACTGATGAATTTGAATCCAAATGAAACTTTTTTTATATTTCTTAAGTTCCTTTTTCAATTCACAATATCGATCAATTAACCTTTTATGTATATCAACCAATTGGCCAAACTCCTAACATAATTATCTATGCTCATACTCAAGATCTTTAGCATCATCATTTTAAACTCTTTCATATGTATATTTATAATATTTTTTTATTCAAAGTTGAAATCTTTAAATTTTTTTAAATTTAGATTTCTTCTTTAATCTGGTTATCGCAAATTCTGCAATAATTTTATTTGCTCCGATCACTCATTGAACATCCCCAAATTTTAAAACATTAGATGATTCATTATCTACTCCTCCAATACAACTTCTTCATATGACCTCTACAACCCATTATCTCCAACCTCCATTCCATAAATTGGATTAGGAAATTTTAATCTATCAATTATTTCCTGCAACATGATTTTCGATGATATTTTGACTAATTCCATCTCTACAATCACAATTAATCAAAAATTAGTTATTCCAAAAAGAATATAAAATTAGTAGAATATATTTTTAATCCACTGACATAATCCAAGAAGGCATTGTTATTTTTCCACATGATCTATTAATAATATTCGATCAAATTATTATTTAAAATCATCTCCAACTCTAATACATGTTTTAACAAATTATACATTAATTCATGATGTTAGGGATAAATCCCGCTCCCGCCGAAGTCTAGCTCGACGCTCGGCCTAATGCAACCTGTAGCCGCGGAAGAGCTTCGACGGATGGGTCTTAGCCGAACTCCTACAGTCGGCCGAACTACTTAGCGGCCGAGCTCCTTGGACTCCAAGCGGCCGGGCTTTAACGGAATCCCCCAGCACCCGAACTCCTCAGCGGTCGTCTCTCGGCCAAACTCCCCAAGCGGCCGTCTCTTCAGTCGGCCGACCTTCTCCGAACTTCTCTACAGCCGAACTCACCCCGAGCCTTCCCTTCAGCCGGACTCTCCTACAAGTTCGAGCTCCTCTAGATGAATTATCGCCATCAATCTGCAATAGACGACGAGATCGGACGATATGGCCACCACTACTGGTGACACCACTCTCTTCGTAACCAGCCCCATACGGCCTGCCAGTATGGCTATCACCATCTGCCTGATGGCACCTTCCTCTCCGTAACGAACTTCATGCGGCCCACGACTCGCCAGTATGGCCATCACCATCAACTAAGCTCCGCCTATAAAGGACCCTCCAGATATGCTAACTCTAATCTCTCTGATCTCAAAGCTCTCCGCTTCTTCTCTAAGCTCCGAAACCCGAGCACTCCATTCCTATTGGCCAGAGCTGACTTGATCGTCGGAGGATCCTGCCGGAGCCACCCCCACCGACTCCGGATGGGACTTTATTTTGTAGGTCCCCGGTGGCAACCTCCTCGACCTCGACTCCAGTGACCTCCGGCGATGATCAGTTTCTGCACCAATAAATTGACGCTAGAGGAAGGGCCGAACCTCCAAAGTTCCCTTGTTCTTAAAGGAGTACTCAGCGACTTTTCTCTTCCCTCCTTGGAGATCTTCCTTTTCTCTTCCAAAGAGAAAATGCCTCCTAGGAGAGCTTCGACACGACACTCGACGGCCTCTATGGCTCGATCCCATCCAGATCCGTCTGTTCCTACTTCGGCCACGGCAGCTCAGGTTTTACCTGTACCTACGGTGGAGGTGGAGCAATTCGACCTGCTTGTTCGATAGATTCGTGGCCTCACAGAGGCATTGCAGGCTATACAGAGCCTTCGGTGGCGACTCCACTAGGAAACCCACCATTGGAACATCGAAAATCGACCTCAAGGAAGAGTACCAGGGCCAGTGTACCGATTGCCCCGGAGAAGGAGAAACAGAGGGCCGAGGATCCGTGTTCGGATCATTGTTCTCTTCTGGGGGAGACTTTCCCCATTCGTAGTCGGAAGCACCCCAAGATCTACAGCCAAGACGACGCCCTCGATTGCAGACTACGGGAGATGGACTGATGTATTGAAGAGCTCGGCCGCGTCACCTCGGCTCATCATGCCGACATCCATGCCGAACCTCCCTTCTCTCTTCGAATTATGCAAGAATCTGTTCCACCAACCTTCAAACTCCCTCAACTGGAAAGCTACGATGGAACTTCTGATCCAGTTGATCATCTGAAAGCCTTCCATGCCATGATGCTGCTTCACGGCGCTTCAGATGCCATGCTGTGCTGAGCCTTCCCATCTACCTTAAAGGGAGTAGCGAGGAACTGGTACTCAGCATTGAAGCCAAGTACGATCTTCTCTTTCGATCAGATGAGCAATCAGTTCGCGGTCCACTTCATCAACAGCCGACGACCGAGCCGAGGTTCAGATTCCCTGATGAGCGTCAAGCAAAAGCAAAGGGAATCCATCCGGGCTTACGTCATCCAGTTTAACGCCGCGACATTGGAAGTCCGGGACTTGGACCACTCTGTCGCGATGGCCGCGCTCAAGGGCGGCCTTCAGAAAAATAACTTGCTGTTCTCTCTGAAAAAAAAGAATCTCAGGGACTTCGCCGATCTGCTGGCTCGGGCCGAGAGATATGCTCGTGCGGAAGAAGCCTTCAAGTTGAAAGATGAGGAAGTCCTGAGAGAGCGGCTGGTAGACGATGAAGAGCCGAGCGAATTTCGATCGCGCTCGCAGACCCCCTCCGAAAGCAAGCAGGCCCGAACTATTCGAACTCACCACCGAGGAAGCCCCGATAGAGGGGCGCGAAGAAGCCCTCCTCCCAGAAGGTTCCGCCACTATGCCCCCCTCAACGTCCCTCGAACTCAGGTTCTCACCGAAGTGAAGAACCAGCTGCCAAGATCGAAAGGGTTACGGTCTCCCCCAAACAAGCACGATCGAAATAAGTACTGTCTCTACCATCGCAACCACGGCCATGACACCGAGGGTTGCCTCCAGCTCCAAGATGAAATTGAGGAGCTCGTCAGAAAGGGGCAGCTGGGTAAATTCCTTCGGTACCGACTTGAAGCAGAAAAAGATCGGCCAAGGGCGCTGCCATAGCCAAAGACGGCAAGGAGCTCGGCGCTGCCATAGCCAGAGATCGCAAGAAGGTCGGCCACCTTACGGCGTCATCCACATTGCCCCTAGGAGGATCTCGGTGCATCAGCGATTCGTCGTCTCCCAGCGACAAGAGCTTGCACCAAATTGAGGAGGCCAGCATGAGGAGGTCGTCCACCCCGGGACTTATTGCCAAAGAAATACGGAGGAACAACGTTACCACGATCTTGAAATACAGAATTTGGGGATGCGCTACTAGTAACTTTCTTTCAATAAAATTCTTTCCTTTCGATAATATTATTTCTGGATGCGAAAACTATGCGATAACAGGAAAGAAGCAGTCAATAATTGCCGCGTTAGAAACAGGAGGAGAACCTCGTCCTAACGCAAGCAACAACCTCGGCTAGAGATGAGATCTCTCCCGAGCGAAGGCCTCGTTCACAAAGGACGAGATGGGGGGAGAGGCCCTGACAGCGGCCCTTATGTGCCCCCACAGCCCGTTAGGAACAGGAGGAGAACCTCGTCCTAACGCGAGCAACAACCTCGGCTAGAGATAAGATCTCTCCCGAGCGACCGTGGACAACCTCGTTAGGAACAGGAGGAGAACCTCGTCCTAACGCGAGCAACAACCTCGGCTAGAGATAAGATCTCTTCCGAGCGACCGAGTCAACCTCGGCTAGAGATAAGATCTCTCCCGAGCGACCGTGAACAACCTCGGTTAGGAACAGGAGGAGAACCTCGTCCTAATGCGAGCATCAACCTCGGCTAGAGATAAGATCTCTCCCGAGCGACCGTGGACAACCTCGGTTAGGAACAGGAGGAGAACCTCGTCCTAACACGAGCACAACCTCGGCTAGAGATAAGATCTCTCCCGAGCGATCGAGTCAACCTCGGCTACAATCCCGTTAGGAACAGGAGGAGAACCTCGTCCTAACGCGAGCATCAACCTCGGCTAGAGATAAGATCTCTCCCGAGCGACCGGACCTCGGTTAGGAACAGGAGGAGAACCTCGTCCTAACACGAGCACAACCTCGGCTAGAGATAAGATCTCTCCCGAGCGACCGTGAACAACCTCGTTAGGAACAGGAGGAGAACCTCGTCCTAACGCGAGCATCAACCTCGGCTAGAGATAAGATCTCTCCCGAGCGACCGTGGAACAACCTCGGTTAGGAACAGGAGGAGAACCTCGTCCTAACACGAGCACAACCTCGGCTAGAGATAAGATCTCTCTCCCGAGCGAATCGAGTCAACCTCGGCTAGAGATAAGATCTCTCCCGAGCGACCGTGGGCCTCGTTAGGAACAGGAGGAGAACCTCGTCCTAACGCGAGCAACAACCTCGGCTAGAGATAAGATCTCTCCCGAGCGACCGTGGACAACCTCGGTTAGGAATAGGAGGAGAACCTCGTCCTAACACGAGCATCAACCTTGGCTAGAGATAAGATCTCTCCTGAGCGACCGAGTCAACCTCGGCTACAACCTCGGTTAGGAACAGGAGGAGAACCTCATCCTAACGCGAGCGTCAACCTCGGCTAGAGATCAGATCTTTCCCGAGCGACCATGGGCCCGTTAGGAATAGGAGGAAAATCTCTTCCTAACGCGAGCATCAACCTCGACTAGAGATAAGATCTCTCCGAGCGACCGTGGAACAACCTCGATTAGGAACAGGAGGAGAACCTCGTCCTAACACAAGCATCAACCTCGGTTAGAGATAAGATCTCTCTCGAGCGATCGAGTCAACCTCGACTAACCTCGATTAGGAACAGGAGGAGAACCTCATCCTAACACGAGCGTCAACCTCGACTAGAGATAAGATCTCTTCGAAGCGACCGTGGGCCCTTTAGGAACAGGAGGAGAACCTCGTCCTAACGCGAGCATCAACCTCGGACTAGAGATAAGATCTCTTCCGAGCGCCCGTGGACAATCTCGATTAGGAACAGGAGGAGAACCTCATCCTAACACGAGCATCAACCTCGACTAGAGATAAGATCTCTCCCGAGCGATCGAGTCAACCTCGGCTAACCTCGATTAGGAACAGGAGGAGAACCTCATCCTAATGCGAGCATCAACCTCGGCTAGAGATAAGATCTCTCCCCGAGCGACCGTTGACAACCTCGGCTAGAGATAAGATCTCTTTCGAGCGACCGTGAACAACCTCGATTAGGAACAGGAGGAGAACCTCATCCTAACACGAGCATCAACCTCGACTAGAGATAAAATCTCTTTCGAGCGATCATGAACAACCTCGGTTGGGAACTGGAGGGAGACCTTATGCTAATGGGGGCAGGTCAGAAGCCTTAGAAGCTCGACCGCAGGAGATAAGATCTCCCCCGAGCATGCACTTCGACCTCGATCGTAGGAGATAAGATCTCCCCCGAGGAAAGCTCGACCGTAGGAGATAAGATCTCCCCCGAGCGTGCACTTCGACCTTGGCTGTAGGAGATAAGATCTCCCCCGAGGCAACCTTGGCTAGAGATAAGATTTTCATGTCAACCTTGGCTGGAGAGCTTCAACTTCGACCTCGGCTAGAGAAAGCAACCGTGTCAACCTCGGCTAGAGATAAGATCTCTCCCGAGCGACTATGGACAACCTCGGCCATAGATAAGATCTCTCCGAGGAAAGCTCGGCTGCAGGAGATGAGATCTCTTCCGAGTGCCCGATACAATCTCAGCTAGGGAAAGCAACCATGTCAACCTCGACTGGAGAGCTTCAACTTCGACCTCAGCTAGAGAAAGCAATCGTATCAACCTCGGTTGGAGAGATTCAACTACCACCTCGGTTAGAGATAAGATCGAAGACAGCCTCATCCTGAGATCAGATCTCTTCCAAGCGCCCGCATCGATCTCAGCTGTAGGAGACAATATCGCCCCCGAGGAGCGCAACCTCCGACTTCGATCGCAGCAGACGAAGCCCCCCTCAACCTCGGCTGGAGATGGGATCTTCCCCGGGCTTCAAATTCGATATCAACTTCAGCTGGAGGCGAGATCCCCCCCGAGCTTCGACCTAGATCAGTACAGAGCTCAGAGGAAGACTTCGATAGTCGCCTTTCCTGCACTCCCTTTCTTTGATTTTCGAATTCGAGAGTGAGGGGGGCTAGTGTTGGGGATAAATTCCGCTCCCGCCAAAGTCTAGCTCGACGCTCGGCCTAATGCAACCTGTAGCTGTGGAAGAGCTTCGATAGATGGGTCTTAGCCGAACTCCTACAGTCGGTCGAACTACTTAGCGGTCGAGCTCCTTGGACTCCAAGCAGCCGGGCTTTAACGGAATCCCCTAGCATCCAAACTCCTCAGCGGTCGTCTCTCGGCCGAACTCCCCAAGCGACCATCTCTTCAGCCGATCGAGCTCCTCCGAACTTCTCTACAGCCGAACTCTCCCCGAGTCTTTCCTTCAGTCAGACTCTCCTACAAGTCCGAGCTCCTCTAGATGAATTATCGCCATCAGTCTGCAATAGACGACGAGATTGGACGACATGGCCATCACTACTGACGACACCACTCTCTCCTTAACCAGCCCCATGCGGCCTACGATCTGCCAGTATGGCTGTCATCATCCGCCTGATGGCACCTTCCTCTCCGTACTGAACTTCATGCGGCCCACGACTCGCCAGTATGGCCATCACCATCAACTAAGCTCCACCTATAAAGGACCCTCTAGATACGCTAACTCTAATCTCTCTGATCTCAAAGCTTTCCTCTTCTTCTCTAAGCTCCGAAACCCGAGCACTCCATTCCTGTTGGCTAGAGCTGACTTGATCGTCGGAGGGTCCTGCCGGAGCCACCCTCCGTCGGCTCTGAACGAAATTTTATTTTGCAAGTCCCCGACGGCAACCTCCTCGGCCTCGACTCTAGCGACCTCCGGCGACGATCAGTTTCTGCACCAACACATGATAAACTACCAAAAACTATATTAGAACTTAGGAAAATCATACCAAAATATACCAATCAATCTAGCATATAACCTACTCTATATGGCAAGATACTCCATGGATTACACATTCACATGTATTAAAAAAAGAGTAGAATATAGTAAATACATTGCATAGAAGACTATGGAATAATTTAAGTTAATATTACAAAGCCATCTACAAAAAATAACTAACTTCAGTTTAGTCCTTTTTTTTGCAAAAAAAAAAAAATCATAATCAAAGATACACTACAAATTGAATTCATCATTCTCAAATTAAATTTTATGGCAATTGAAGAGAATAAAGAACCACATGATCCATAAAGACAATGAAAAGAAAAATTAATAGTTGCAACCAAGTATTTAATAAATAAACTAGCAAACTATCTGCAACAATCATCCCAATCATTATATATATATTAGTTGACTTTTTTAAAGCTTCATATTTGTATCTCATAAGATACACATATACGTACTATGAATAATCATCGATAAATATAATGAAGTAGAGATAACATTCTCTAGCTAGCACATCAAATGGGTTGCATACATCGGTATGTACCAAGATAAGTATCTCAATGGTCCTTTCACTATATCCACAAAAGATAGCTTGGTCATCTTTTTTTGAAGATAAGATTCATATACTAAACATGACTCAGTTGTCATCGAGCCTAAAAGTCCATCTTTCTTTAGTCTGTTAATCTTTTCTTCTCCTATATGACCTAACCTAAAGTGCTACATATATTTAAGGTTTATCTCATTTCTGGATCTCTTAGATCCTACAGCACTCATTATCTACTTGGATCGATTCATGGATACATCAATATATAAATGATAGAGACTATTAATCATAAAGCCACATGCAATTATTTTATTTCTAAAATAAATAGTATAGTAGTCCCTATGAAAACTAAATACATGGTTGTCTTGTGCTAAATTTTGAAATAAAAATTAAATTTCTGCTAGTAATAGGTACATAAAAATAGTCGTTAATTAAGTGTTAAACTAAATTCAGATGGTAATCGTAGAGGATAGATGTCCACAGTCATAGCAGTAATTCTTGCTCCATTGCCTATCTGAAGGATCATCTCATCTTTCCTCAACCCTACTTTTCTCAAGATCTTATATAGAAGTACATAAATATGCACTAGAACTAGAGTCTATGACCTAACTAGAAGTAGAAAAAACCATATGGTTAGTTTGAATCATGAGCAGATTTGACATACCTTCTAAAGGTGTGTCCCTTTTATTTTTCTTTAGACTCTCTAGGTATATAGGACTTGAACTTGTCAAAATCCCTTCAATAGTCACCAACATGTTTAATAACTCAATCAAGGTACAATCAATCTTGCTCATACGGTAGTTTACTATAAACTGCTCATACGAACTAGTAAGAAATTGCATGATCAAATCCACTTGCAATTTCTTATGTATGGTCATGCCAAGCTTCTCAAGCTCCTCTAAGTCCTTAATCATTGTCAAATAAAGATCATAAACCAACTGTCCTTCCCTCATCTTAGTACTGAAGAGTCTCTTGGACACTTTATAGCGCACAGATCGGCTCTCCTCACTATACAACTCTTGTAGATGAGTCAAGATAGCCCTGGCAATTTTCATATCCTTATGCTGGCATTGCAATTCGTTAAACATTGATGCCACTATATAGCATCTAACCTTGTTATCATCATCCGTCCATTTATCTAGCGCTTCCTATTGATCAACGGTTGGACGGTTTGATAACACTGGGGTTTTCTGGTCCATGAAATAGCTAAGCTTTTTAGAACTCAAAATAATTTTTAAATTCCTGAGTCAGTCCCTATAATTGAGTCCAGTTAAGCGATTGTTTTTTAGTATATGGAGGAGAGGGTTAAAGGAAGATATTTCCTACAGAGAAAAGAAGATTCTAGTTAGATTTTTGTAATTGACTGTTTTAGTTTATTTTAAAAAAATTATTTAAGAAAAATTTACTCCCATTATTTTTTCGAATCTTCCACACTCCTCGGGTGGAGAAACAAAAACTACATCACGAATAGGATTTTTAGTGGGTACTACAATCCTACCGATTGGTACACCATCTCAGCTAACAGTTATTGGGATGTATTAATCAATGAGTGGGCAACTCTTGTCCAATGCTTTTCTAAGCATGTTGCAGCAATCTTCGGTCTCTAAGTTCTGAAACCTCATCTGATAGTCATTGAGATCATTCCTTAGTTAAGTCAGACCCACCATTCTTATATAAGTGAAGCCATTATTGGGATCCTCACCTAACAATTATTAGGCCTAACCCCATCTTCATCCCATAGCATCTCATGCTAATAGAATGGTTGCGTCTTTCCTGATGCAACTAAACCACTGTATCCGGTCAAGAATAATTAATACCATAAAGGACCCATACATCTAAAATGGTAGAAGACCACTCGACTTAATGTATATGAGGAGATTTTAATTTAGATCTATTTTATCTTAATTATTAATTTACATCCGATGTAAATTCATAATTACATTGGATCTATATAAGAGATCCTGGTTAGTCTCACCAAGATCGGACTCATAGTGCAATATAAATGTAGTGAACTCAATCCTAAGCACCTAAAATAGAATTCAGTCAACCAAATTGACTAGGTAAGTGAAGATTAGTGGGAGGCTCCCTATGTAATCCAATTACAACGGTCTAATTAAATAACCACCTTTCCAAATGCTTTTCTTAGACACCAATAGGTTAGCCTATTCTAATTGGGTTCTGCTTTTGTTTCCTCACCATAGATTATAACATTGCAACCATCTAAATGTATATTCATGATACACCCTACATCAAGGGTTGTAGTGATTCATTATTATCACTACATGTATCCATAAACAACACAATGTAAATATCTCATAATCAAAATAAAATCAAATTTTATTTTAATTAAATTCTTTTCTTATGTACAAGGTGATTTAGATTTGGGATCTCATCTCTTCTCATCTTAGGACAACCATTCAGCATAATGTTTGTTATGCCAGGGCAAACCTTATATCGGGATGATCTTAGATTAACCTTTAAATCTTATGGCATTCAAAATAGATCTAATCTACAATCATTACATCAAGTACTAAAAGGATCTTCCCATGATCATCATCACATACATCTCATGTGCAAAAGAAAAATCAGATCTAAAAGTTTTTTATTAATGTATCATCAAATGATATTCAATCATCATTCTAAGATAATCTTTACAGCATAACAGATTCCACCATCATGCCAGGACAACTTTATATTAGAATGATGTTGAATTTAACCATCAATTTTCAGATCTAAGAAGAATAGGAATTTCTAATTTTAGATCTACATTCCTAATCTCATGCATATGAACTGACTCTGATACCACTTAATAGTTACGATGTTTTCATGCATGCAAAATTTTGAAAGTGCAGTGAAAAAATATTAGATTAAAACATTTTTAATCTAAACATGTATGCAATAGATCTCATCTATTAAATACGTAACAAGATCATTTATATAAAAGATCTAGAATATAGAAAAATAAAATCAAACATAGCAAACATGAAGATCCGATCTTCATCTTTGTGCGGGTAGTTCTTCACTGCAATTTGATAATCATGGATTTGAGTGTAGGTTCCTTAAAGAGCTGCATACACGTCCGACCTCTATAAATATCCACTTAGAATTGATCTAGGATGCTCCTCTTGATCTTGATCCTTCTTCTCTAAGATAAATCTATATACAATAGATCAATCTTCTGGATCAATTCTTAATCGATGTGATTTTTCTTTTCTCTTCCTTAGTATAGATCTAGATTGCCCAACTCTTTAGGCACGTGGAGATGGAAACCAATGACACCCAACACCTTGGGCGTGAGGGAGAGATGGCGTGCATGAGAGAGGAGAGGGAGATAGGGGTGGGCATAGATCTCTTTTTACCATAAGATTTCTACATTAAGAGATCTAATCTCTTAAGATAATGATTTAAATAAATCTAAGAGTCCGTCTGCTTTAAGGCTTCGACTTTTCAAAGCTTTAAAATAGAAGAGCTTCACTATAGCACCCCTTCTCCCTGAATCTCATGCACAAAATAGATAAGGTGCCAATAGTTGGCGCACCTTCTTCTCAAGCTTATCCAGAGGGGTGTGCACCCCCTAGATCTTATCCAGAGGGGGTGTGCACCCCACTCTCTCTTTGCTTCATATGAACTTCAGAAGTAGTTGGCGCCCCTCTTTCTTATCGTTATCTCCATGCCAAGATCAGATAGGGGTTGCATGTTTTGACTTGATCTAATCTCTATCCAATAGGAAATCCAACTCTAAGAAGTTTTGGATTTAACCATGTATAAGCATATATGGTATTCCTAAATCCAATAGAATTTCTCTAAATCCTAATCTAATTAAGACTTCTCAAGCCTAATTGCATAATCATAGATCAATTTTCTTTTTTGTATGACCTCATAGCCTTAATTCTGTCTAGTAATGAGATATATTGTGATCTCCATCAACAATATCATCGAAATTTCTTTCAATGTATTGGAACACTTTCAATTCAGCCAATTAAGAATTATTTGATCATCAAAATACTTCTTATTGATCTCATAATCTACCAATGATACATAGCAGTATGTAGTGGCAATCTGATAGACACTACTATAATAAGAGCCTATGACAGCATTTACTACTGTATCGGTTCGAAAATCACTGTCATAAAGTCTACGACTGTGGTTATACATAATCGCTGTCATAGATTTGAGCTATAACAGCAGTTATTGGATAACTGCTATGCCATAGGTCAAATCTATAGCATCGATTATGTATAACCGTTGCCATATGTTTGATATATGACAGTGATTTACTAATCGCTATCATAAGTTTGATCTATGGAAGTGGTTATGTATAACCACTGCCATAATTTTGATCGTTGACAGCGATTTTCAATAACGATTATTTTTAACTGTTGACATATTCCTGTGACAGCGATTACATAACCACTGTTATATGACATATAGTAGCAATTTTGTGCAACCGCTGTTATATAAATAGAATATAATTTTTTTTTATATTTTTCTCTGAATATACTATAATTTTAAAATTTAAAGTTTATTTTTATCATTTATTATCTAAATAATTATCATTAGAGTGCCATCATAAAAAAACTGCCTCGATCTGATAGCCCTAATTATATCAATTAAAATTTAATTTCGACGGTCATGAACAATCGCTTAATGATCTGATAGATAGAGACCATCGATGGGTCCGAAAATATGTAATGATAATCTTGATAATATTTACCACACACTATCAAAATTTTACTTTATTCGGACATCATTATCATGATCAATTTAGTACATGATAATTTTGATCGTTAAATAAAAAATGAGCGATCAAATGGCCAAACGGCATCCAATTATAAAATATTTTTTTAGGTAAATGATCTTTACTACAACTTTAATTATTTATACGGTGGTGATCGTAAAATTCAAACCGTGTGTATATGAACGAGATCCAAAAACTATCTCAGATCAACTTCAATATCATATTGCTCAGGTGAATAACTAATAAAATAGATATACGGGGATTGAAAAAAAATGACTAATCATAAATAAAACATCTATCATCCAGAGGTTCACTAAAACTTTGACCGTTTATAGGTTTTTTTTTTTTTTTTGTATATGTTGTCCTGAAAGAGGACTTGAGGACTATTTGTTCGCAAGAAGAAGAAATGAAATTGTAATTATTACATTAGTAAAATCTCATCTGCATATGCATTTAGAAGATAAATACAACTTTAAATAAATAGAGGCAAACTATAAAAAAAAAAAAAAAAAGTTGCCACACTAACTAGCAAAATGATATTAATCATGTGATATACCAACAAAAATTCAAAAACCTGCACTTGATGTGTTTTAATTTATTTTGGAGCTATTTTAAAAAATGGTTGCTCCTTATCATAATTTTACATGATATTATGGTGATGCGTTGCATTATCATTAATACAGAATTCTCAGCGACATTCATAGTGGTTGAGTACAGATTTCAAATAAAGACCCAAAATCTAATCAGGTTGGGCATTCTAACTTGTCAAAATGGAACCTCCACCATTAGGTTCAAATGGACCAGATTGCACCCAAGAAAAAATAGATTAAAATTCCAGGAGACCTTACTTTATTCAATCCAAGAGGTTAATGGGTCAGACACGGTAAAATTCCTACACCAAATGGACACACACACACAAAAACACACACGCACACACACACAAAGACACATGCACACACACGCAAAAGTCCAGGTCTAGCTTCTGCAGTATGGAAAGGACCTAAAGGGGACCTGACTTGATCCAGTCCAGCTAAAATAGAATATGAGTCCAGTTAGGAATGGAGTGCGCATAATCAAACCTAAACCAAGTAGTTCCATTTGGACCCAACAGAAACTAGTTTTAGATCTTGATCTATTATAGATAATGATCCAAACTAAAAGTGAAGGACTCAGATTTGGATTGAATTCTTGGATTTGTGGTCATCCATATCCAACCCGACCCTCTTCCAGTCCTAGAAATCGCAGTGCCATGAAATTTAAAATCTTTCCAAGGAAATTATAGCATAGATCTGAAGCATTCTTGTGGTACCATGACCAGCAACGAATATGCGACACTCCACCAATCGAAGGGAATGCATTTGATGGGATCAAGAACTCCATGAAGGTCCCTTCATTCTTGATACACCCCTATTTTTTCGCTAAATGTATTGCCTTGTAGCTGCCTGCTATTATCCTCTTTTCCTTTTGAAACATCAAAGGTTAAATATTATGGACTGCTAATAGGTTGACAAGATAAGTTGAATTAGGAATCCATTTTCAACGCTATAATCTGTATTCACGTTAATAGATATATCCATCGAAATACTGTTATAGATGGAGGAAAAATAGTGATTATTGGGCATAAAAGAGGATTCCATATCCAGCAATTAATCCGTAATAAACCTTTTCTGTCGGTATTAAGAGTTCCCATATAAAACTTGAGGAACGGAAAAAGGCATTTATCAATTTGTGTAGATAAATCCACATGGTAGATGACAAACGTCTGACATGGAAAGTTGTTTTTGCTTATATATATGTAGGATCGATGACGTCGATCCTCCGCTCTATCTTGACATCGGATGCTCTCTTAGTTCCTTTGCTCAACTTCTCCCTTAAATTAGCCACATGTGCATAGCTGGAGTTCATCCAATACAATATCCAAGACCTCCGAACCTCAGCAATAAAATGGGCATAAACCATCGGTTGAAGTTGTGCCGGAAACTCTGAACCATATGTTCATTTTCATCCGAAATAAATATAAAAATGTGACTAGTTGCAAAGCATTAGAACCAGTAATGAATTTTGACCCTCTAATTTATAAGTTATTGAATTATTTTTTTTTATATATTTTTAACAAGTTGATTGATTGTTATAACTGACGAGAAAAGGGGTGATGCCCAGCCGTAGTGCCATCTTCTGATCGAATCATACGGACAAGAAGGACAGGCCGATAAATACCATGATCAGAAGAATTTTTCTAAATAATAATCGAAATATAATTAGTAGTATAGTATTTCTTATAAGATTTTATTTGAAATTATAATTACAGGAGCAGTTAGACGTGCTTACAAACAAGGGCCCGGACATCTCTGGCTTTCATGACTATCTGTCTCAGGTCTTGGTACCTGAGCACTCTGAGAGGATTCGTTGTACGCCCGAACATGCGTCGACGGGTTACTGGTCTGAGATGAGCATTTTTTCACATGCTTCCGGGGTCGTCAACCGAGAGCAACTTGACGAGATCTTGGCATAGGTAGCTCAGGCTCAGGAGCATACATCTTGGGCTGAGGAGTGCGCATCTCAGCTATAGAGCATCATATCTGCTATGGTGACACAGCTCTCCGCTCATCTTGAAGCTGATTTTTTCGAACGTTTAGGACATGTTGGCTAGTGTTTCAGCTCCAATTTCTCTAGCTCCTATTCCAGCCCCTTCAGCTCCTGCTACAACCCCTTTCGATCCTGCTTCAGCCCCTCTCGATGATGACGAGATGCTTGGAGAGGAGTATTTTGATTTAGCAAATTTTTTATGTATTTTATTTTTATTTAAAAAATATTGTAATACAATTTAAGTATTTAAGACATATTCTTGCATTATTATTGAGTTTTATATAAAATTTTTTATTCTTTCAAGTTTTAATTTGAGTAATTATATATTAAACTATGTCTATCAAGTAAAAAAAGAGCAAATTTATAGTGTTTTTTGCTGTTCAACAGCCTATGACAGCGAATGCACAACTATTACCGTAGCCATACCAATCGCTATTGTAGATCTATACCAACTACTATTATAATCTATGGCAGTAATTATAAAATTATTGCCATAAATCTATAACAGTAGTTATGCAACCGCTGCCATATTAAAGATATAGTAGTAATTAAAGAACCGCTGCTATAGAATATATGGCAACGGTTAGGTAATCGCTGCTATATATAGCTATAATAGTGGTTCTCAAACTGCTGCTATACAATCTATAGCAATAGTTTTCCAACCGTTGCGATAGAAAAGTTTATAGCTGCAGTTAAATAACCGCTGCCATACCTACTATATAGCAGTGATTATGGTAACCACTGCAACAACCACTATCGTAAACCTATGATGATGCAGTGGTAGCTATTGTAAAACCACTGTCGTAGGTTATGGCAGCAGTTTTTTGAGCTATTACAGCATTTTCTATTATGTAGTAGTAAAAATAGAATAAATGAACCTCTAGGTATAATTATAATATAATTTGATTTTTCTATCATGAGTCCAGACATGATAGAGGTTATGGATGACTCGTCAAATCCCTCATCAGTCATATATATTATTCAATCGATTCGAGTTTATATGTAAAACCATATGGAAACTTTTTTCATCATTCATACTACCATGGCTATAGTCTTCTAAACTCAATCTCATGAATAATATAAGAATATTTCTTATCTATCAAGATTGATAGATCCCATATAGGTGCACATCCTATTCCTACAACGAACCTACTATAGCCAACATACATTGCAAGATTTCAAATTGATAAGTAACCAAGTAATTGTGCAATCAAATTATAGCAGCCTTATTATAAATAGCCAAGGCACCATAAATCTAAGAACTACTCACGCTACTACAGCATCGAGTAAATCATCGATGAGTAGGTAGACATCCAAGTAACTGGTACCATTATTTCTAATAATCACCTACACTTTTACTCTAGTTCCTCATACTATAAACTCGAGACTCGTCTATCCAAAGAAAAGCAATCCATATACCAATCATACTAGATCAATCACCGTCCTCATGATGATCCATTGATTGGGAATATTTAGAAATTAATCATCAATGTCACATGCCTCAAATTCTTAATTCTTGAGAATATATTTTATCATCTTATTAATTTCTTGAATGATTCATGAACACATGACACAACATAGATGAAAAATTAATCTAATTTTATTAATTTAAATAAATTAATTATAAAACTATTCTATTAGAAAGTTTACATGTATCGATCAACTTAACTTCTAAGACATACATCTAACACCTTTTTTTTTCATCGAAACACCAACCCCCACAAAAATCCTCTTCATCGGCCAAGAAGATGGAGCGAGCATTAGTGATACAAAGATCTTGGCATATTAAAAAAAACTCTCTATCCCTTCTTCCTCTCCATTCCCTTAAATCCTTCTTCCTCCTCCAATCAAAACCCTAATCCCACCTATTTCCTCCACCTCCAATGATGAAAGGAAGGCAACACACATCCCTAAATAAAATATTATCTAATTAAAAAAAAAAAAATCAAAACAACCTATGTGCCTACACAGACCATCATGCTTTTTTTTTTTTTGAAAAAATCATAGCAGTTTGCATGTCCTCACACAAAACATTATGCATTATATACATACATACATACATTATATATATATATAGTTCGCCACATTTTCGGTGGCTGATCATAGACCCAATAACTGTGTTAATCCCTATAACAGTGAGTGAGATTATAGTGGTGGCTATCTTAGCCATTGTAGCAACACCCATCTAGCATGGCAGTCTATCTCTGGACTGTTAATGCCACCAGCACACAGGCTCTTCCCCATCCTTCCCAGATTACCCTACAACCATTCACAGTGGCCCAAGCATCCCAAACTTATCCTCTTCCCCACTCTCAACAGCAACCCTCTCTCTACCACATGATGCAACACAAGAAGAGAAAGACCATTGTTTCTTTGGCAACAATCCCCCGTTGCTTTGATGGAAATAAACTTTTGAAATAGAAAGGGCAACAAATCCGAGGTCAACAGGATCCTCTCTTACTCAAACGATGCACCCAGGGAAGCGGATGGCTCCAATACACCTGCGACAACCCCCCAAACAATCTAATAAGTTCAAAAAAGGGAGTATTAATCACACTCATGGAGATCAACAATAGGTGATTCAGAATGGGGAAAAGCTTGGGACACCCTAGTAGAGAGATTTTGGTGTATTTGGAAAGAAAGGAATGGCCGGATTTTCAAATTTGAAGCTTACTCTTCCTGGGTCGTCCCAATCGGATTGTATACTTATTTTCTAATTAACACCCGAAGCCATGCTACACTAGATGAGGAAGCAATTTTAGTCTAAAATCTTGGCTACTCCCTCTGCTTCTTAAAGCCCTTATGGTAATACCAATACTTTGCTTCAGGTTACATCTTAGGACTATTATTGACTATTGAAATATCTCTTTCGAATGCGGGTGCAATCAAATCAAGTCGAGTCGAGTAATTAGAAACTTAAGCTCGACTCGATTCAAAATACTCAAGCTCGAAACTCAGCTCAAGCTCAACCAAGTCTCAATATTCCAAGCTTGAACTCGGCTCGATGAAAAATAGACAAGACTTTTGAGTTTAACTCAACTTGATTCAAATATAAACTGAACCATACTAGAGCTTGAAATCGAGTCTTATCTTACTAATAATATATATATATTAATATATATTATAAATAAAAATAATATTATTATTATTATATATATATATTTAAATAAATTCATGAGCTTTCGAGTCGAGTATCCTGCTACTCAAGCTTAACTCGAAAAGCTACTCGAACTCGACTTGAATATTCGAGCTCAATTTAAACTCGATAATAATCAAGTCGAGTCAACTTCGAGTAGCTCATGAGCAGCTTGACTTATTTGTAATCCTACTAATAGGCATCAGGTGTCTTCAGATCTATCATATGGAGAGTTTCAGACCGTCTTCAAACCTATCTTTAGATCAATGAATAGTCGACAATGTATATTTATGTGAATGACTCTTTAGGGCGGGAAGGAAAGCTTCTTATGTGTAAAAGCCCCGGCTCTACCTTTGAGCTGAAAACACCTCGTCCCTTATGCTTCCCCAACTTGCTTTTGTCTCTTGTACTATTAAATATTATAAATATAGTAAATCCAAAGGAAGTCTCTTACTTCCTCCATTTCTTCAAAAAAATTAAAAAAAAAAATATTAAATATAATATAATACACACACACACAATAGAAGCTTGAGGGAATTCTTTTGCATTCTAAGCCCATGCATGACATGGAGAGCAAAATACATTAGCAACTCGAGCCGATCTACCCGATACCTCTGCATACTGAGATGATCTTTCCTTTCCATCATCGAGAATATCCTTATTATCGGTGTTGTGGAATGGGGCTGGTATGGCCTTGACCTGTTTAGGGTCGGTCGCCGACCTACCCCAATGGATCATCTGAGCGGAACAATGCGATACTTCGCCCATGGTTAGCTATAGGTCGGCTTACCGACCTACAATTTCGACCGACCTACTGAAGATCGTCTCCTAACAAAATAAGATAGGCCTTCATACCTCATCTTCATCAGATTCAGGTCGGCCGTCGAGCTACGTGAATAGGCTCATAGCTCATCAATGACCGACCTACAACCATCCCTGCTGAAACTATGTCCTCTCCGAATCGAGAAATTTGGATAAAGAGGAATCTTTCGCAATTTCATCTCCAAAGAACGAAAGAAATCTTCTGAATCAATTCAGGATGACTAACTCGGAAAGTCGTTAGAGTCCGAAATGGATATGACTCCAACTCCTCCCCTATAAATAAAAGAGCTCCGAGACTCTTCAGATAGGTCATTCAATTCGACGCTTTCTCTCCTCATTGTTCTTCAATCTTCTAACTTGAGCGTCGGAGGGTCTCCACCGGAGAACACTTCGATAGAGACTTTATTGCAGGTGAATGGGTGAAGCTTCAGCCAAGTTCGTCCTCGGCCTCATATTCCTCGGTGGCCAAGCTCCTCCATCCTCGTCGGTCGACCTCAAGTCAGGAGATCCAAGAGCAATAGTTGGCGCTAGAAGGAGGGCCTCGATTATTTTCGAAGTTTAATTTTGAAGGAAGAAAGCATGACACTGGATATCATGAAAATCCGAAGAAAAACATCAAACGTATCCCAGCGTTCTAGTGGTTGGAGGATCTATAATGCTCAACAGATTAACACATCTCCACCATCAATCTAGGAGAGCCCACCAACGGCACCGACGGTCTCACAGGAATAGTATGACATCCTACTTCATCAAGTGCAGGCACTATCAGCCATCATAAGAAGAATATAGCAGGCCGACGAGCGCCATCCGATCGAAGAAGATTCAGGCCTGATCCAGATAAGGTCGAAGGAACGACGCCCCCATAGCCCTAGAGTGGAGGCTAGTCATCACAACCGACCTACTGATCCTTTCCGTCGAAGATCTAAGCGCTCGCCAACACCAATTTCAAAAAGAGGCTCTTCTCCAGGCCATGAGACTCCTAAACACTAAGTCACTCATGAGGATAATATGGAGAAAAAGCTCAAAGAAATGCAATGACAGTTGGATGCGTTGTGGGAGCCGAGGCAGCAAGGAAAGGATTTGGGGTTTAATGTCGATCCCCCATTCACTCAGAAGATTATGGATGAATCCTTGCCACATCGGTTCAAGATCCCTCATATGGAGCTTTATGATGGAACAGCTGATCCTGTAGATCATCTAGACAGTTTCCAAACTCTTATGCATCTGCAATGAGCTACCGATGCGATACTATGTCGAGCTTTTTCTTTAACTTTGAGAAAGATGGCTCGACACTGGTATTTGAACCTGAAATTCAGCTCAATAGATTTCTTCTATCAGTTGAGTCATCTGTTCGTTGCCAACTTCATAAGCAGTCGTCGGCAACATCATAACTCTGACTTCCTCGTGAGCATCAAGCAATGGAAGAATGAGCTCCTTCAAGAGTATATCAATCGCTTCAATGCAGCCACTTTGGAGGTCCAAAATTTAGACCCATCGGTGGCCATGACGGCATTCAAGATCGGTCTCCTCCAAAATGACCTTTTGTTCTCCCTCAACTTATACTATCCGAAGGATTTCGTTAAGATGCTAGAACGAGTGGAGAAGTATGCCCAAGCCAAAGAGGCTTGGGACCAACAAGAAAGTAGCCGAGATGGTAGATCGGATCCGTCCCAAAAATAGGAGAAGAAAAAAGATCATAGATGGATGTAGCACCGTCGGGAGGACCCACGGTTTCATCAATCGTGCACCCCATCTCGGGGTAGCCGACCAGCATCTCCAAAGCCGTGAGGTCGATCTAGAACTCCATCTCGAAGGTTCAATTACCACACCCCCCTCAACGCACCCGAGCTCAGATTCTAATGGAGATCGAGCGTCGAAAAGATATACCTCTATCCAAGAAAATGATAACCCCTGCTCGAGTAAAAAACCTGAGAAAGTATTGTCGATATCATTGTGACCATGGGCATAATATCGAGGAGTGCTGGCAGCTCAAAAAGAAAATAGAGGCACTAATCAGGCAGGGACGACTTCGGCACTATGTGGATGAACGATAAATCCTGATGAATCCGAGTTGTGACCAACCTCGGCAGGATGAACCGCGCGGAGAGCAGCCAGCTATGAGAGAAATCAAAGTAATTGCTGGAGGAAACCTCGGTGGAAGCACTTCAGATCGGGATCGACCAAAAGAAGGACCGAGGAAGAGAAAGGCAGATGGTGAAATTACTTTCATTGATGAAGATCTGGAAGAAATAAGTCAGCCCCATGACGATCCTGTAGTCATTTTTCTGAATATTGCTAATTATGATGTACATCGGATCCTTATTGATAATGGAAGCTTGGTAGATGTTTTATTTTATGATGTCTTTGTTCGGATGAACTTAAGCCTTGAATTACTGATGAAGAGAAATGTACCTCTGGTCAAATTTTCTGACGCTACGGTTCTAGCGGAAGGGACTATCTTACTAACGATAAAAGTTGGACGAGCTCCGAAGCAGGCGATTGTCGACATAACTTATTTCATTGTGAATAGTCCCTCCACCTATAATGTCATCTTAGATCGGCCAGGCCTAAATATCCTCCAGGCCATAGTATCGACCTATCATCTGAAGATCAAATTTATGATTCCACATGGAATCAACGAGCTTAGAGAAAATCAGTCAGTCATAAGAAAATGTTACATGGCTACTTTGTATGGAGTGGTGGCTGAAGAGTAATCCATGAATGAGTTAGACGTCCGGGATGAACAAACTGAATAAAGAGGCTCTCCAATAGAAGAACTAATCTCTGTACCGATCAAGAATGATCCGAACAAGGTTGTGAAGGTTGGCTCAAGCTTATGTGAAGAAGATCGACAGCATCTCATTACATTTCTACGAGATAATGTCGATGTGTTTGCTTGGTCTGCTTCGAATATGCTCGGCATCGATCCGCAAGTCATCGTACATGACTCAATATAGACCTGAATCATCATTCGATCAGGCAGAAAAAGCGGAGCTTCACCCCTGAACGTCAGAGGACGATACAAGAAGAAGTTGATAAGCTCTTGAAGGCCAGCTTCTTTTGAGAATTTTATTATCCTGAGTGGTTGGCTAACGTCGTCCTCGTTAAAAAGACCAGTGAAAAATGGCGCATGTGTATTAATTATGTGGATCTCAATGGAGCATGCCCAAAGGATAGCTATCCTCTACCGCGCATAGACCAACTGGTGGATGTAACCTCGGGATATCAGCTCTTATTATTCATGGATGCTTTCTCGAAATACAACCAAATCCGAATGATGCCCGAGGATGAAGAAAAAACTTCTTTCATAACTGACCAAGGCCTTTTTTGCTATAGGATCATGCTGTTTGGCTTGAAGAATACTGGGGCGACCTATCAAAGACTTGTGAACAAGCTTTTCAAAGAGCAGATTGGGAGAAATATAGAAGTGTACATGGACGACATACTCGTTAAAAGTAGGACAGTCAAATATCATATTATCGACCTAGAAGAAGCCTTTTCTATACTATGGCATTTTCGGATGAAGCTCAATCTAGATAAATGTGCCTTTGGTGTCACCTTAGGAAAATTTTTTGGGTTCATAGTGTCACAACGTGAGATTGAGGCCAATCCGAAGAAGATTCAAGCTCTTCAAGAGATGAAGCCTCCAAGGATGATCAAAAAAATGCAGCAACACACAGGAAGGATCGCAACCTTAAATAGATTCCTATCAAGATCGGCAGAAAAGAGCCTTCCATTCTTTAAAGCCCTTAAGCAACCAAAGGACTTTCAATGGATGGATGAATGCCAGACAACCTTCGACGAACTAAAGAAATATCTCGGCTCTCCTCCTCTGTTAAGCAAGCCAGAGCCTAAGGAGGTATTGTACTTGCATCTAGCTATTTCTTCTTCAATAATTAGTTCTATTCTGGTCTGACAAGAGGCTAAGGTGTAGAAGCCGATCTATTACGTGAGTCGGATACTTCACGATGCTGGTATACAATATTGAACAAGATCGTCTATGCTCTCTTGATATCTGTGAAAAAATTACGCTCATATTTTCAAGCGCACACCATCACAGTCCTTACAGACCAACCCATTAGATCGGTATTGTACCAACCAGATACTTTCAGGCAGCTGACTAAATGGGCTATCGAGCTAGGCAAATTTGATATCAAATATTTATCGAGGCCATCCATTAAAGCTCAGGCATTGATGGATTTCATTCTGGAATGTACAATTTCAGATGAGGAATCCAGTCACGCCGAAACCTCTTCAACCGATGAATGTTGGATCCTGCATGTTAATGGATCTTCGAATGCCACGGGCTTCGGAGCCGGCCTGATCTTAACCAACCCGAAAGGAGTAGTAGCGAAATATGCTCTATGCTTCGACTTCCCGGCTTCCAACAATGAAGTCGAGTATGAGGCATTGGTAGTAGGACTTAGAATAGTGAAAGAAATGAAAGTTTGGCATCTCAGAGTACATAGTGATTTGCAGTTGGTGATTGATCAGGTTCAGAAAGAATATGAAGTCCGAGAGCCGAATATGGTAAAGTATCTGTAGAAGATCAGAGACTTGGCTTCTAACTTTTTAGTGATGGATGTTCAGCAGATACCAAGGGCGGAGAATATACAAGCTGACCTCCATTCTAAACTAGCAACCCATGGAGCGGCCGACCTAAAAAGAAGCTCATACATGGAAGTCCTTGAGAAGCCGAGTATTGAGGAGGTCTCAGTAATGCAAGCTAATCCAGAACCGAGCTGGATAGATAATATTCTCCATTATTTATGAGATAAAATTTTGCCTATGAACTGAGACGAGGCGAAAAGATTGAGACACCTTGCTCCACAATACATTGTTTATGAAGAAAAGTTGTATAAGAGGTCCTTCACCCTACCTCTGCTCAGATGCCTCCATCCTTCGGAAGCCGACTATGTCCTGCGGAAAGTTCATAAAGAAATCTATGGTAATCATATGGGGGGCAAGGCTCTATCCCATAAAATATTACGGTAGGAATATTTTTGGCCAACCATGCAAAGAGATGCGGTCGAACTGGTGAGCAAATGTGACCAATGCCAACGCCGACCATCGATCCCACTAGCCCTGATCATGACCCCTTGGCTCTTTGCTTAATGAGGAATGGATATCCTCGGTCCATTTTCCATCGCTCTGGCATAGAAAAAATTTTTGATCATCGCGATTGACTATTTTACTAAATAGGTGAAAGCAGAGGCAGTGGCTATGATTACCGAAGCCAGAGTTCAAAATTTTATCTAGAAGTCTATTATATGTCGATATGGTTTATCCCGCGCCATCATAACTGATAATGGACGATAATTCAATAACCCGAGGTTTATAGGGTTCTATAATGACTACAAAATTTCTCATAGATTGACATCGATAGGTCATCCATAGACTAATAGCGAGGTCGAGGTGACGAACAGGACGTTATTGCAAGGATTGAAAGCTCACGTAAGCCAAGCAAAAGGATCATGGGTCGAAGAGTTGTACAATATCCTTTGGGTGTATCGCATGACGTAACGTATCCCAACTGGAGAGACACATTTCATGTTGGACTTTGGTACGGAGGCTGTGATACCCATGGAGATGGGGTTACCCATGCTCCGAGTAGAGGAGTTCGATGAAGATAGCAATTCCTTCGGGATGAGAGCGAATCTGGATTGACTAGAAGAAATCCGGGAATGAGCTCGAGTTCGGATGGCCAACTATCAATAGAGGGTTATCCGATACTACAATTCTCGAGTAAAGAGTAAATCTTTTCTAACAGGATAATTAGTTCTTCATCGAGCTGAGATTACTCATCCATCCGAACGATCAAAGTTGTCGCCAAACTGGGAAGGTCCTTATCGCGTGGCTGAAGTAGTCCGATCGAAAACTTATCGTCTTTGTTGACTGAATGAAACTCCGATCCCAAGGACCTGGAACGCCGATAATCTTCGAAGATATTATCCTTAAAATATAATTTTCATCTTGAATTTTTATTTGATAATAAATAATAACTTCTCGCAGATTTTAGTTTCACCAACGTGCGCTCCTCGACCACAGTCGAGGAGCGGAATGTGTCTCCGCTAGATTTTGCCAACGCACGCTCCTCGAACTTGGTCAAGGAGTGGAATGAGTCTCCACCAAATTTCATCAATGCGCACTCCTCGGCCAAGGTCGAGGAGCGGAATGCGTCTCCACAGGACTTGGAACACCGACAATCTTCGAAGATATTATACTTTGAATGTAATTTTTACCTTGAATTTTTATTCGATAATGAATAATAACTTCTCGCAGATTTAGATTTCGCCAACGTGCACTCCTCGACTACGATCGAGGAGTGGAACGTGTCTCCACCAGATTTTATGAATAAATGCTCCTCGACCACGGTCGAGGAGCAGAATGCATCTCCACCAAATTTCGCCAATACGCGCTCCTCGACCACGGTCAAGGAGCGGAATGCATCTTCACCAAATTTCACCAGCGTGCGCTCCTCAGCCATCTCCACCAAATTTTGCCAATGCATGCTCCTCAGCCCGACCACAGTCAAGGAGCAAAATGCATCTCCAACAAGTTTCTCCAACGCACGCTCCTCGATCACGATCGAGGAGCGAAATGCATCTCCATCAAATTTTGCCAACGCACACTCCTCGACCACGATCGAGGAGCAGAATGCGTCTCCACCAAGTTTCGCCAACATGCACTCCTCGACCATGATCGAGGAGCGGAACGCATCTCCATCGAATTTTGCCAACGCGTGCTCCTCGACCACGATCAAGGAGCAGAACGCATCTCCACCAAAGTTCGTCAATGTGCGCTCCTCGGCCATGATTGAGGAGCAGAACACATCTCCATCAAGTTTCGCCAATGTGCACTTCTCGACCATGCATCTCCATCAAGTTTCGCCAACATGCGCTACTCGACCACGACCGAGGAGCGGAATGCATCTCTGATAAGTTTCGCTAATGCGCGCTGAGGAGCAGAACGCGTCTCCATTGAATTTCACCAACGTACGCACGTCTCCACCAAATTTTGCCAATGCGTGCTCCTCGACCACGGTCGAGGAGCAAAACACGTCTCCATCAAGTTTCGCCAACGCATGCTCCTCGATCATGGCTGTGGAGCGAAACACATCTCCGACAAGTTTTACCAATACGCGCTCCTCGGCCACAGCCGAGGAGCGGAACGCATCTCCATCGGATTTCACCAACGTGCGATCCTCGGCCACGATCGAGGAGCGAAATGCGTCTTCACCAAATTTTGCCAACGCACGCTCCTCGACCACGATCGAGGAGTGGAACACGTCTCAGATAAGTTTCGCCAATGCACGCTCCTCGGCCACGGTTGAGGAGCAAAACGCGTCTCCATCGGATTTTGCCAACGCATGTTTCTCGGCCATGGTCGAGGAGCGAAAGACATCTCCACCAAATTTTGCCAATGCACGCTCCTCGGCCATGCATTTTCTTCAAGTTTCGCCAATGCACTCTCCTCGACCATGACTGAGGAGCGAAACGCATCTCCAATAAGTTTCGCCAATGGGCGCTCCTCGATCATGATCGAGGAGCGGAACGCATCTCCATCGGAGCCTACCAATGCGTGCTCCTTGGCCATGGCCGAGGAGCAGAACGTAACTCATAAAGTTCGTGAAAACATGCTCCTCGGCTATGGTCGAGGATCATAACGCATCGGCATGAATCACCCATCACTTCTCAATCATGTCGTCTAAGGTCTATGCTAACCTACGTCTTGAAAGAGAAAAAACTAATGAAGAACATACGAACTCAACAACAAAAGCAAAAGAAGGCTTTGTATTAAAGTTCAGTATTTATAAATGATGGTCGGCCCATACAAAAATACCTCGACAAAGATCAGAAGCAAACAAAAAAGGCTGACCCAATAAAGAGAAGAAAAAGAAAAAAAGATCGTACATGCCTGATCAAAATGGTACACTAAGCTCCATCTAGAGCTCTAGATTCGCCAACCTCCGCTTGATTTGGCAGGGTGATAACAGCTGGGGGTGGTACCAATGCTGCATCCTCGACAGCCAGGTCATCACATGTGGAGCTGAAGACATCTTCCATCTGAATCTTCCGACCCTCAGCTTCCTCGGCCTCCTCCTCGTCCGACTCTAAAAGGTCCAAGTTTAGGTCGAGAAAGATCCTCCAGACCTTCTCTTTCAGGTCTATGCCCCCTTGCAGGTAGGAGAGCGATGCAAAATCCACCTTGATGTTGCGGAATTCTTCCGAGGCGTGGAAGACCTCGACCGCCTCTATCCTGGCAGACTCCACTCGTGCCTTCCCGGCCTCCCTCTCTTCCAGCACCCATGCTTCAGCCTTGGTCAGCTCGGACTCCAGTTGCTTCACCCTCTCCCTGAGGGACCTGGTCTCATCCTTGGCCTTCAGCCGAGATAACTGAACATCATCCGTCCTTCGGTTGGCATGGACAGCTTTCTCCTCAGCTTCTTTAGAAAGACGCCGAACCTCTCTAATTACCTCGGCAAAATGGTCCACATGATGGACGAGCTGGAAAAAAGAGAGAGAGAGAGAGAGAGAAAGAGAAGAGAGAAAAGAAAAAGCTGAGTCTAGGAGTGAACAAAAGACCTAAGATGAAGGTCGGTAAAAAAGCAAACACGTACCCGAAGGAGAGAATCATAGAAGTCCTGGATGTGAAAGGCACCCCCGGCCTTCTCAAAGGTTTGGATGTCGATTGATAAGATGACTAACTTCAGCATTGAACAAGCGACTCGGTAGTCACCGTGGCCCTTCCTTTTGTCCTTGATTTTCGAGGGAACTTCCACTGGAGAGACACTCTTTGGAACATCGGGTCCGCGGTTGGACATCCTGATGGAGATTTTCGGCCCACCTGAGCTTCTTTTGGAAGAGGATGCAGAAGGTCGGGGGACGGACTCTTTTGGAGCTGCGGACCAAAGTGGCGTCATAGCCTTCACCGATGCCTTCTCCTTCCTCGGAGCATTGACCGCTCTCGAGGAACCTCCTGCTGCAAGCTACATCAGGACAGCCTCGGTTTGAGTGCATTTGGGGGCCATGGCCGCACTGGTCTTCCTCTTCTTTTCCATCCGACGAAAAGTTTCAAGGTCGGATGGGTTCATCGCTGAACAAAAAAACATAAGACTCGGTCAATGATAATGACAAGGAAGAAAAAGACGATCCAAACGAAATTGCATGAGAACACTTAATCCTTATGTCAGTTGGAATCAGTCCGACCTTAAATAAGTTCTCCTCGGTAAAGAATCAGGACAGCGGAAGAGGAGCAAGACTAAAGATTTGACTCAAGACCTCCTCCTCGGCTTCGGATAGTGTTGAAGGTCTGACAGCCAACCTATGAGGTTGCCCCCATGATGTGCTAAAACTCCATAGTTGCTCGGCCGACACAAAAAAGAAGGGCTCCTTCCAGTTATGCACCGAGAAAGGAGCGCCTCGGAAAAGGTGGTGTCCTCTCCAAGGAGAAGCATACCACCACCCGACCTCCGTCGGATGCTCCTTTAAAGTGAAGTAGGCTCGAAGAAGATGGGAGGTAGGCTCGATCCCGAGGAGGAGGCAGTGGGTGAAGAAGCCTAAAATCGATCACCAGGAGTTCGGCGCCAAACAACAAAAGCTAATTCTATATAGGTTCAGAAGCTCGACAATTAAAAAATGAAACGGCAACCTAAGATCGGCCTTTAGCCATTCCTCGTAAATACCGACCCATCCAGGCCGAGGAAGAGCTATACGCTCCCCAGGACCGACAACCTCTAACTTAAAATCATCGGAGACATGGTACCTCATCCTAATAACTTTCAGATCCTCCAAAATGAGGATGAAATCTATTCTGAAAGGGCCATAGTCTGAAACTTCATGTTCCTCGGATTGGCCCGAAGAACCAACTACCCCGGAACCGTGGTCCTCGTCAGAAGGGTTATCCGAGCTCCAAAATGATCGAGACAAACTAGATTGACTCGAGTACGGAGGAGACTGACCTAAAGGATGAGGAGGCCGAACAATAAGGGAAGTTAGGGCGGGATCGACGGTAGCTTGGCTGAGTCCGAACTATTCTTCGTGCAAAGTATCGGAGTTCATCCTTTAAGCAATAGTAGTAGTCAAAAAAAGTAATACAGATCCTATTTATAAGAGGCATGGATGGCTCCGATCTACTCCCATTTTATCTACCCTTTTAGATTTTCGCTAGGTGTCAGATACCCGTTGGTTGGGATGGGTAAACCCGGAGCAAAGCAACAGATGGTTAGATTTCATGGCTGATGGACTTCTTCCAATCTTGTCATGCTACCGATCTCCAATACTGCAATACAGGCACAATTTGAAGATCGGCCTCGACTTCGACAGGGTACTTACATCGATCGCTTAGAGGTAGATCGATCTCGTAAGTGGGAGGCAAACTGTTGTGGAATGGGACTGGTATGGCCTCGGTCTGTTTAGGATCGGTCGTCGACCTACCCCAATGGATCGTCTGAGCAGAACAATGCGACATTTCGCCCACGGTTAGCTATAGGTCAACTTAAGCCGACCTACAATTCTGACCGACCTACTTAAGATCGCCTCCTGGCAAAACGAGGTAGGCCTTCATACCTCATCCTCGTCGAATTCAGGTCGATCATCGAGCTACGTGAATAGGCACATAGTTCGTCAATGACCGACCTACAACCATCATTACTGAAACTGCATCTTCTCTGAATCAGAAAATTTGGATAAAGAGGAATTTTTCGTAATCCCGTTTTCAAAGAAGGAAAGAAATCTTTCAAATCAATCCAGGGCCACTAACTCAGAAAGCCGTTAGAGTTTGAAATGGATACGACTCCAACTCCTTTCCTATAAATAAAGAGGCTCTGGGATCCTTCAGGTAGGCCATTCAATTCGACGCTTTCTCTCCTCATTGTTCTCCAATCTCCTAACTTGAGCGTTGGAGGGTCTTCACCGGAGAACACTCTGATGGAAACTTTATTACAGATAAATGAGTGAAGCTCCAGTCAAGTTCGTTTTCGACCTCATATTCCTCGATGGCCGAGCTCCTCCATCCTCATCGGCCGACCTCAAGTCGGAAGATCCAGGAGCAATAACCGGTATGATGACATGGCATACGAGGCTTCCGCATTCGATCCCTGCTCCATATTTTTTTTTCTTTTTTTTTTTTTCTTTTTTTCTCTTTTTAGGCCACGAAAGCGGGACGCGAAGCCTACTGTTTTCGTCTGCTGCTCTTAAATGGCTATCACGGTGCATTTAAAAGGTAATGCACCATCTTGTGCACCACAATGTTCGGCAGCCCAAACAAAGGATGAAGACAAGACAACTACAAATGAATGACACGTGGCTTTTATCTTTCACGAAAAGCAGAGCTTCACCGTATTCAAGAGAAGATGAACGGTAGAGAAAAGCATAGCTTCGGAGGAGATGTTTTTTTTTCTCCTCCTTGTGAGAAAGAGGAAATCAAGGGGGCCGAGCGATGAAATACTCTCTTTTTTTTTTTTTCTTTTTCTTTTTTTTTTTTGATGATATATCTGACATCTTGACACTTGTTGCATTGGACTCTCCTTTAATATATTTATATATATAAATGCTATCGAGACCTGACTTTGTAATGATAATGTAAAAGGCGATCGCTATTTTTTTCAATGGTAACAATGAAGTTTACAATTCTGATTATTCTTTTCACTATATTTCTTCTTATTAAAGTCATGGCTATCATATTCAAGGGCCATTTCCATTATACAATTATCATGCGATTGAGGTATAAGAACTGATTATTTGTCTGACAATCGGGCTGAAGAGATGAAGAGATAAGATATAGTCTCGAATCTTAAGAGACTTGAACATCTATAAGACAAAACGAAAGCTAATTTTGCTCGGACTCGAACATCTTTCAGAATGAATTAGCTTTCGTTAGGCCATCTGCAAGACGAAAACCGGGACTTGGCATAATCATGGTCAAAAACAAACTCCCTATGCTTTTTAGCATCGAGTCCTTGCCCCGAACCTAAAGTAGGAATCAATTATACCATCTAAACCAAGATTTGGTGACACGACCAGACCTTAGGACAGTTGGGAAGGGGAGTCCAAAGGAGGTAACAAGCCAGAATCCAAAGTAGCACCTCGTATGCCTACGTTAAGCGACTCCAACCGCACGAGCAGCTAATCATGCAGACTCTGCACGGGAACTGTTACAGAAAGTACGGAGCGGCTGCAAGAACCAATCATCGGAACAGCTATGGGGGTCCGCTAAGTTTTAAGATGTTCCACTGTTATAATTCTCTTGGGACAACCATCTCGAATTCCAGAGTAGCGATCATCTTTTGGTCAACATTCCCGGGGAAGCTTTAACATGTTCTTCGGAAATAATAATATTGAGAGCGTGTTTGGATATTCCACAGAAATTATACCTGTTAGCCGGCTGCCGAAATGCCAACCTAAATGCTAGCGAACTTATCAGTTTGTCTAAAGAAACAGAGAACGAAAAAAAAAAAAGAATCCATGGAGATCCTATTTGCCTATTCACGAAATTCAGGTAGGGTGTTGGGTTGATATGCTGTATGCTGAAACAAACTTCTCAGTCACGGATCCAGCAAAAAATTCCGTCTAAAATTCTACTGGATCGCCCAACCATCTAGTCATCAGCTCAAGGTGGAACGTGCTTACAACCTTGGCCAAGAATAGATCATCGTCAAAAGCACATACATATAATTCAAAAGGCAAATTGTAAATGTAACCATCATGACTTGAGAGAGTAAAAAATTAACCAAAAACCGATCCAAGAAGCAGCAACATCTACCGCAACGGGAGATTTGGAAGAGCACCAGCCAAACCGAAGATAAAGCTAGTTCGACCATCATGATTCCAAACTCGAGGAAAATACGAAACAGACATTATTAGGAAACAAAGTTGAATGTCTTAAAGCAACATGTACAACGAAAAAAAGGCCGTCCTTGGAAGCATTTGACATGTAAGCCTCATTTACCCCCTTTATTCCGCTTAGGACATTTAAGTAAATCCAGGCATGAGCCCAAGGGCTCCGCAGTAAGTATACCTCAGAGTTTAACCACAGTTTTGAGTAAGAATGTATTAGGTTTGATGATAAGCTGGCAAGATCAAATCCTTCCACAAAAGACGAATTGCTTGTGTTTGCAGTCTTGGAATCATAAAATCTGCATGACCGATGATGGCATTAGTTTGGTCTAAAATTGATTTTATGGAAGGAAAGAAGCCTCTACCGTACTTGCACTTGGAACAAGTTATAATAAGAATAAAACTGATAAAATCAAAAACGTTCACAAAAATCAAAGACAATTCTAGTTTCTCTATAGATCTAGTCGCTTGCTTTGGCAAAAATAGACATGAATTTACATACGTTATATAGAAAAGGGAGCAAATGACCATGTTGAGAGGCCAGGATGCAGGATGAAAACCTTATACATGGGCATGCTAGAGGGAATCCCGAGCTTCAACAAACGGCAACGGTGTTTTCCATCTTCCCTAAACCAGCCATTTCTTCATGACAACGGAACTAGCTTGCATCCAACATGACCGTTATCAAAGCTAAACAAGACTTGCAAATTAAGCAGTGCACTCAGAACACTCTAGATAGGCCTACATATTCTTTCCGAGTAAACTCTTAGAGAAGTCAGATGTCAACAAAGACACTTTATGACAGATGTTAGGGCGAAAAAAAATCAATCAATGAACCACCAGCGGCATCTAACATATTGGAGATTTTAAATGTTAGAATGAACAATTCATTGATCATGCAGTTTGAACTCATGCAAGAGATCTAAATAAAGTGTATATAATGAAAGATATAAGGTGATATTTGTCCTCGGGAGGAATCACCCACTTCTCCAAGGTATAAGTTGAAAATAAACAAGACATTGATATAACAAACTCTAGATGCTAATTGTGAATACTGGCAAATAAAATCAGTAAAAACCGAAGCCATATTCTGAAGCATTTTACATTCGTACTCCGAAAATCTTCTGTGATTCCGTGAAATTAGAGAGACTAAGGGCCTCTCTAGTCCCTAGTTGGGAATACTATGTCAACATTACATGAATTTAGTATTACAGCATTTTCAATTACCTGACAGCTGTTTATGGGTGCATTTGCAGTAAAAGCAAAAACATTGTTTGGCTAGACTAGAATGAAATATGTAATTTTGAATTTCATAATTTAATACTACATAACAATATATCATTCTAATAAATCGTAGTATATTATTGTAATATAATTGCTATAACTAGTATTTTGCTAGCGTGATGCATATGCAAGAAAGCATGAATGGTTAGGATTTCTCCATACACTGAAGAGCGAGGATTCAAATGCCGAAGCCTCCCTCTTTTGTGTTGTGGAGCAATTTTTCTCTTTACCTTCCACATCTATCTTCTAATTAGATTCTAATAAGTCTCTTTGCAAAGGAGCTTCAAAAGAGCAGTCCAGCAATGGAAGGATGTGGCTTTTAAATAGTACATATTATAGAATGTACTTTATTAATATTATAGTGATGTGATACATTTTTATATTATTGTAGTGTACATTATATAATTATACCATCATAACATACATTAGATCATATATTATAGGGTTTTCTGCATATTATTCCCACAGTATTTCATATTTGTGAATTAATTGCTGCAAACCTCATACTTGCATATTAATCCCTGCAATCCTATAACTCATTGCATGTTCCTCAAATTAACTAAATTAGAAGTGTTACTTTATTAACAAGTTTGATTTAATGACTGTTTTTCCTTACAGGAGAGTTAAATAAACTTTTATTTCTTAGTAAAACACCCATTTTTTTCTTAGTAAAATAACCTCTTACTGTAGGAAAACGCTTTCAAGAAAAAAAAGTGCAGCAGATGAGGGGATATCAAAACATCAGGAAAATAACCTAACTCATTCTACCCTCTTCACTTCAACATCCTTGAAAGGTTTTTTTCATCATTTCCAAACTCTGGTAACCCTTAAGCATAAGTTGGTTCATGAACTCTAGCAGAAGAACTAATATGCACAACAAAATAAATTGCAGGGATTAATATGCAACTATAAAGTTTGCAGGGATTAATATTCAATTACAAAAACTATGGAGGTAAATGTGCTCAAAAACCCATTTGAACATGTTATATCGTACATATGTAACATAATAACATTTACAATTATTATATTATGGATCATATAATGAAAATGTTATAATATATAAAAATGATGATGATCTTTTATTATTTTAATAGAAATATCCATAAAATATAATCTATTAGTAAATTATTATATATTATAATATGATATATTAATTTTCATTCGATAAGAATAATAGGATCAATTTGATATCATTGAAATATTAATCAATAATGTATGTTACTATTGACAACAATCATATGTACTATGCAAGGCAAGTTTATTTGTATTATTAGCATTATTGTACATTATAGCAAATTATAGTAAATTATAGCGAGCAAAATTCTTGTCTTTGAAGGGACCATTTGCACATACCAAAAAACTTATAATTTGAACTGCAGCCATCTTAGCATAGTTCAAAATACTACATTTCTACCCTACATGCATATTGCAAAAGATTTAACCAACATACTGTATCAATATAATAAGCTTCCCTGGGAGGATATAGTTCAAGTGGCACGACATTTTCAGACAGTTAAGATTGGCGCTCTTTTTGTTTCTGAAACTGCAGTAACCTTTTCTCAGACATGAAAATTCGGAGGAACCAGAGACATGCATATGAGGACTGACAAGACAGCTAGTTAATCATGCCACATGAGGCATGTGAATATGCTAACATGTGATTTTTGTTTGCGCAACCACCAAAGAAGAGGTTATTGTAACCACTCAACATCTAGAACATCAGCAAAAAGAGAAAAAATTTCCAGTAAAACAATTAGCAGGAGTAATGCACACACTACAAGCTATAATTCATACCTATCGCCAGAATCAGAGAAAGCAGTTAGGCCATAGCAGTGGGACATGGATGAAATGCAGTGCCACATGCAATCCACTGCCTTTTCCTGCCACGAGGAAGCATGCAATCTGGCACCTTCTGCCATTGCTTGTTTGACATGTCATATGTAATTAGACGGTTCATCCGCCTTGACCGCAGTGAGAGCATGAGCAACCCTCGATTGCCCAAGCATGTCATCCTTACGTGCTTACCATAAAACTCTAAGCACCAGATGTTTGGCATTCTGTCCACCTCCTTCCACAAGAGAGTCATTTTCTGTAACTCCCATATGCAGACACACGTGGCAGCATTCTTAGACAGCAAGCCCACAAGCATAACCTGCCCCTTATGCTCTGCAAGCGTGTGGTCGGTCAGGTGCAGCGGTGATGGGATGATAAACTGCTTCCAAACACCAGTGGCCACATCATATGACAAAATGCCATCTGGTTCAGCACGCATAAAGTAGAGTGTGGTACCAATTGATACAGTTTGTGACCTAAAATTTAATGAAAGCGGGAGCTTGATGCTCGGTGGAACAATTCCAGGACGTGTCCAGCTGTTCTGTACTGAATCATAGATCTCATGATCACCATTACATCCCAACCATACAATTTTGTAGCCACTGCTGGCTGTATTCCCATTTAGTATCATCCCAACTGCTACTCGTGACCAAACCCGGACCGACCTTGGTGGAAGTTCTTTGAAAGAGTCGGTTAGTGGGTTGCAAATATAAAAGTTCCTGTGGCCTATATCCAAGAAACAGACAAGACCACCAGCCGATGCCACAGGAAGAATAATCATCTTTGCAGGCAGAAATGGGATGGAAGGGTGGTGCCATTTTCCCATAGAAGGATCATACATGGCTCCACTGTTCACATCTTCATGAGTTATTGTATAGAACCAAGGATGCACTCGAGGTACTTCAGCAAAGTGCTGGGAGAAGCTGTTTGAGGTCAATAAAGAGTTCCATTTTCGGCAAACAGAGCGAAATCGGAAAAATGTGGCTATTGGAAGTCTTGCAATAACCGCTTCAAAAAGATCTTCAGGAAATTCTTTCCATATTTGTTGTTCCATGTCAGTTGAACTTGAAACAAGTGACCTTTCACGATTTTTTTCTCTTCGAGATCTCTTGCAAGGTGGAGTTCTGTTAGCTTCCACCATGTTTAGGTACTCAGACTTCTTTCCCATTATCAGACCACAAAAATCATCCTCCACTGAGTTGTTATCAAGATCAAGTAAATACCATCTGTTCAAAATCAGTGTTTAACACAAACTCAGATCAGTTATTTTGTTTCTTCATATTGTAACAATATATAAACTGATGATTGAATACCCATCCAACAAACTGTTACAAAGGTAAAAACTGATAAAACATATGAAAAAGCACAAGTGCACCTAATATAGCTTTAGACTGTTTCTCATGACTCCAGGCCAAAACCAAGCTGTGCTCATGGCAAATATTTCAAATCCACAGGGAAAAAAGAAACAATACATGGAGACTCCTAGATTAGTGAAGTACAGGATAATCATTATATTAAACCAAAACGACATGGAAAAAAGACAAAATTAATAGATGGTAACCATGCTAAGTTGATGAAGTAAATTGCTGGAATATGGATAAATTAATTACATTCTGGCAAGAAAGCAAATCTCAGGAATCCATAATATCTATAACTTATTCAAGAAGATAAACGAAAAATAAAAATAGCACATATAAAGGCAAGTTTGTGAATTAAGACATTAGTCAATACAGATGCATGATGCCTTGATGACTTCAAATGGTGAAAATAGTTGCACCAAAGGATAGTGTGAACCAAATCAACAACATAACTATCACAATAGGAGCAATAACAACAACAATGAAAACAACACCAACAACAACAACAGTGACAATTAGTATGGTGACAATTCTAATGAAGATTTGAATGAAATCAACAAAAACTTCTTTTGATGAACTTCCCAATAAGACATAATTATAATATCAATTTTTTATAGAATAATTAACCTCTGCTCTTATCTTTCAATATGATAAGCTCAAGGTAGAGAAGGCAGATTTCTTAACTTTGGCCTGCATTACCAGCTTCATAAAACAAACTCTAAATCAAATAAATAATCCATATTTCCAGAATCCTTAGCTCTATCAATCTGTGTAATATGAAATCTTTAGTTACTTCTGTATCATTGCTTGGAACGTATGGGTCAGAAAACATAACATTAGTCAGACTTTGCATACCATCCAAAATAGGTTAAGTACATGCTATAATAGACTTCACATGTTTACTGGTGGTGAAACACCCAAAAATGATGGACTAAAACTGCAAAGTATTGGGAGAACAAGTATTAAACTTCTGAAGGTTTCACCAGATTATTACAGGGAAGAGACATACATCTTTAAGCCTTGGACAACAATAGGCGTCAGAGAGGATATTACTTGAGAGGCTGACAAAAAAAGTAGAATTAAGAGATTGGTAGAGATTATTATTTAGTGCAAATGTTGTGTCATAGCATCTCATTTGACCCACATTCATAAATCATTGCATGCATTTTTTGTACTAATTCTATAGTGGATAACACATACAGATCTCAAAATCTTGATCATTAACAAGTGCCAGCACTGCTGCCTAGACTTTAAAGACTAGGATTCTTTTTAATCTTAGAAATTATGTGACAGTCCACAGTAAAAAACACGGACATTCATTGTACAGGAATTCCACATCTAGAATTAGCTTCAATGTTTAATTATTTATTTTTCTATTGAATAGCCACTTAGCTGAAGTACTTCACAAATTATATGCATTTTGGCCATATTCCATTTATTTTTGTTTAATATCAAAATGTAGGAGCAATATTTTCATGGGCAAATTGTTCTTAAACTTCTCTGCGAAACAACTTAAAACAATTTATCTCCAAATTTCTAGTTGGCTACAACAAAGGTTACCAAAATGTTGATAATGCTACCCATTTTAACTTTGCAACAAAAAACATATTAGGTTGTGTGTCAGCTGTCACCAAATAGATCAAGACCTTGGTGCCATTTGCTCGAGAGGACTTGAAGCCAATATTCAGTTGTGCCAACAAAATAACATTTGCCGCTGCAACAATAAAATAGTTGCATATCTTTTACTTAAATGATGTAAACAATTTATGCAACTAGGAAAAGTAAAGAGGAAAAAATAACAAACATAAGGGTGCTTGAGAATCTGAAAGCAGAATACTATAAAAGGCACTGTATGCAAAAAAACACAAACCAATGAAATTCTTGTCAAAAAACCATTATAACAACTTAGAAATATTATTGTCCAACCAATGAAATTCTTGTAACTCCCAATAGTGATACTGCACATTATCAAGCAAGTGTTCCAGAAAACTATCGTGCTAACTTCTCACAAACAAAGGCAACTAACAAAAAAGATGCTGTAAGATAGTAAAACAAATGCAAAGAGCTGCATGATAATAGATCTCAGCAGCAAAAAATATAATTACAAACGACACACTACCAAACTAAGAGTCACCTTCTCTTTGGTACCAAGGTAAATACATCAAAGAGAGGTACTCAATCCACAAAGCAGAAAATGTCTCAATGAGGCATGTAATGTGATAAGAATAAAGCCATTTCCCCTGGTGTGCTGCACCCACAAGCACTTCATGCACCCATGCAGGCCCCACACAACCAAGAGAGTATGATCTAGACTTTTGTAGACATGACCTATCCTAAATGCCACAGCCATCAATTGGTGATGTCATTGCATCAAAACCTAAAACCTACAATGCTTAGACTCATGGTGGAGCTCCAACCCTTTGTATGTACACACATACATCTAATCCTACATCCCGAGCCTAAACTCTCATTAAAAAGAACTATATTAGATAATGCTAATACTTGTGATGGAGCTCCAATCATAGACCTAGATGCATGAATACAAATGTGTATACCTGCATACATAAATATAGACAGATGTAGATATACAGATGTTATATACGTCAGTACTTACATACATATCAAAAAAGTAAATGAAAAAAGGAGTACTTAATAGACCTGCTCCCAAAAGTCAAGATTGATGGGATCACAGCGATCCATCGGGGTCCCTTCCTTAGCAATATTATCTGTATTGAATAGAACTAAGCAAAGCTAACCAAAGGCACTTTCCAATGACTATAAGACATCAAAATCGATCTTATTAATTCTAATGACTTATCTTGTGATTTGAAATTAAAATTAATAAGATATCATGTCCCATGGAAGTTGATCCATATGGGCACTTATACATTCAGATATAAATACAGCAGATTGCCAAAAAAAAAAAAAAAGGGTTTTGGTCATGCCAGAAAAGGGTTTTCCAAGATAAAAGAAGGGCCCTTGGGGCATAACAGATCCAAAAACTGCCTCAAATCAACTTCAATATCATATTGCTCAAGTGAATAACTAATAAAATAGATATATGGGGGACTGGAAAAAAGTGATTAATCATAAATAAAACATCTATCATTCAGAGGTTCACTAAAAATTTGACCGTTGACAGGTTTCTTTGTATATGTTGTCCTGAAAGAGGACTTGAGGACTATTTGTTCACTAGAACAAGAAATGAAATTGTAATCATTACATTAGTAAAATCTCATCTGCATATGCATTTAGAAGATAAATACAACTTTAAATAAATAGAGGCAAACTATTAAAAAAAAAAAGTTGTCACACTAACTAGCAAAATGATATTAATCATGTGATATACCAACAAAATTCAAAAACCTGCACTTGATTTGTTTTAATTTATTTTGGAGCTATTTTAAAAAATGGCTGCACCTTATCATAATTTTACATGATATTATGGTGATGCATTGCATTATCATTAATACAGAATTCTCAGCTACATTCATAGTGGTTGAGTACAGATTTCAAATAAAGACCCAAAATCTAATCAGGTTGGGCATTCTAACTTGTCAAAATGGAACCTCCACCATTAGGTTCAAATGGACCAAATTGCACCCAACAAAAAATAGATTAAAATTCCAGGAGACCTGACTTGATCCAATCCAAGAGGTTAATGGGTCAGTCACGGTAAAATTCCTACACCAAATGGACACACACACACACACACACACAAGTCCAGGTCTAGCTTCTGCAGTATGGAAAGGACCCAAAAGGGGACCTGCCTTGATCCAGTCCAGCTGAAATAGAATATGAGTCCAGTTAGGCATGGAGTGCACATGATCAAACCTAAACCAAGTAGTTCCATTTGGACCCAACAGAAACTAGTTTTAGAACTTGATCTATTATAGATAATGATCTAAACTAAAAGTGAAGGACTCAGATTTGGATTGAATTCTTGGATTTGTGGTCATCCATATCCAACCCGACCCTCTTCCAGTCCTACAAATCGCAGTGCCATGAAATTTAAAATTTTTCCAAGGAAATTATAGCATAGATCTGAAGCATTCTTGTGGTACCATGACCTGCAACGAATATGCGACACTCCACCAATTGAAGGGAATGCATTGATTGTTCAAAGACTCCTTGTTGATGGGATCAAGAACTCCATCAAGGACCCTTCATTCTTGATACACCCCTATTTTTTCCATGTCCACTTCACTAAATGTATTGCCTTGTAGCTGCTATTATCCTCTTTTCCTTTTGAAACATCAAAGGTTAAATATTATGGACTGCTAATAGGTTGACAAGATAAGTTGAATTAGGAATCAATTGTTAACACTATAATCTGCATTCACATTAATTGATATATCCATCGAAATACTGTTATAGATGGAGGGAAAATAATGATGTTTATTGGGCATAAAAGAGGATTCCATATCCAGCAATTAATCCATAATAAACCTTTTCTGTCAGTATTAAGAGTTCCCATATAAAACTTGAGGAACGGAAAAAAAACATTTATCAATTTGTGTAGTGGCATTCTGGATAAATCCACATGGTAGATGAAAAAGGTCTGACATGGAAAGTTGTTTTTGCTTATATATGTAGGATCAATGACATCAATCCTCCACTCTTTATCCTGACATTGGATGCTCTTTTAGTTCCTTTGCTCAACTTCTCCCTTAAATTAGCCACATGTGCATAGCTGGATTTTATCCAATACAATATCCAAGACCTCTGAACCTAATCAATGAAATGGGCATAAACCATTAATTGAAGTTGTGCCTGAAACTCTGAACCAGATGTTCAATTTCATCCAAAATAAATATAAAAATGTGACCAGTTACAAAGCGTCAGCCAGCATTGACATATGATGCCAAATGTAATGTGCATGCACTATGTAGGTTCTTTATTCTAGTTATTTGCCTTTAGTCATTCCGCTGGATGTTAGGAAGCATTTTCTATAGAATTCAGTTGAAGTTTGCAAATTGCAATTTTCAGGAAGAATTGGAAACATTGTGACATAAGATTCCACTATAAGAAATGCAATTTATTTGACAAAGTTTTCTCTATCTTAAATCTCTAACTTCCTAGAAAGTTTTGGTAACATATGTCTTATTGCCAATAACATAGTATCTTCGAAACATGACTTTTTGAATTGTTTCAATGCAAAACCCAAAAAGAAAAAAAAAATACAACTAAAGGTCCTAAAAAGATATAATGATATATGATGGTTTGAAACAATGGCTCATTCATTATTCCTAATTTATGCTAAGGGAACTAATTTTCGGCCCCTATTTTAACTGCAATTTAACAATCAGAGCCGATTAGCCATAAATTTACTTTCAGATCCCTTGTTCTGAAGGCCATTCATCTTTTACTCCCTGGCCAGTGCAGAAAATAAGATGTAAGTGTGTAGAAAGAGGGCACAAGTTTGTATAAAATAGGCACAATTGTGCAGAAAACAAGGTGAAGCCTTTATAGTTATTTACTGTGGACGAGTGAAATTATTGATTGCAATGCCAAAACTAAACTCATTTGGTTCAGCTGAAACCAAGTCTTCAAACCATGACCAAATTAAAATTCTAGATTTTAATGGGGAAAAAAAAAATGCAAGCTAGAATACAAACCTAATAAATCTAGCATATCGAAACTTGCTTAACACCTCAAAATTTATTTCTAAAAGTTTTGCCGTTCTTAACTGCATCAATTATACCATCAATTGCCTAAGGTAGATAATTTTCAAGGTCAGGCATATTTCTTAAATTGGGTTTGAAAGAATATCATCATTTTTTTTAACTTTTTATACAGCATTGTCTCCCATGAATTCATACTATAAACAATCGCACTTTAAATTTAATTGCACAATTATTGGTGCAAATTGTAAACACTTGAGACTTCTCCCATCCATTGCATACTTCTTTTTAGAATCTCATAGAATAAGCTAACTGAGATAACCAAGTTTCCAATATAATTTTATCACATCTCAAATGTTACCATCCATTTTGATTCTTTGCAACATATTTCCATCCATCCAAATTGCATGTGGTATGTAAGTAAACTCATTGAAAGCATTTTTCTGAAAGTCCCTATTCAATAACAATCAAGATACGCCATCTTGGTACCAAGTCCCATACTAGTGGCACCCTGTCACTGTGTCGATACACCCGATGAGGGGAACGGTTCAGCATACTGAGTGATGATACACCCCTAATACTATGTATCGGTACTGATTTGGTAATGGTACTGTACGCCCCATATCGCTTATTTCAGTACAGCATGGCATATCTTGATAACAGTCATTATAAACTTCCTTATCTCCACTATTCCACCAAAATCATACAAACCTCTTCCATCCTCACATCATGGTTAAAATAACGGGCAGCCAGCACTTGCCTATTGCATTACGGCCCATTTTAACTTGTGACATGTTTGTGTGGGTCTTAGATGTAATGGGGACAAATCATATCATCAAATTGCATATTGCACATACACTTGTTACATATCCAAGTGCAAAGAATGAATTGTTTGAGGTGGAAGAAAGAACTTTCTCATTTCTTTTAACACCATGAATTTTCATTGGAATCTTTAGTTTAAATTCTCTCAAAAATTTAAGTATTCTCAATATCTGAAAAGGTTCTAGGTGGAAGATGGGCCTTTAGGGGGGCACCTAGAGCCCTAGGTTCTTGATGGGTGCCTAGGTGGACACCTTGAGAAAAAAAATTCCAGAATATAAGTCTGAAATATAAAAATAACATAAGGAGAGTTCCAAAAGCAAGCTATATCTTATAAATGAAATAAACTTATTAAATAAAAAGTTGTAAGCTATGGCAATGATCAACTTGGCGATATCCGCTAGTAATTTATAAATCAATCATCCTCTCACTTGAGCACAACAGAACATGATAAGGCATTTAGACAGCTGCACCTAGCAGACCATCAAGATGGCCAAGGTAGCTGCTTTTTGCAACACTGGCTATTCTCTCCCATTGAAACCAAACATCATTGGTTGGAGCCAGAGGATAGCTTAGGAACATCCAATAATTCAAGTGCTAATGAAGGAAAGCTTGAAACATCTTATTGCATACCTTTTGGTGGGAGATATGAAAGGAAAGGAAGAGAAGAGCTTCTGCAAAGATATATTCCAACACAATGACAAGTGACACCAAGAACAAAGCATGCTCATGGTTAGGAAAGGCAACGGGATGCATTATTTTAATAAAGAAAAGTTGTCAGGAGCCACTTTTTTTAGGTACTTTCTTCTTTCCCCGCTTATCACCAGTTAAGTGGTTTGATTGAAACTAGTACCTTCCTATTTATTCTTTCTCATCTTGGTTATTTTTGCATTTTCTTCTAATAATAATGGAAACAAAACATCAAGGAGTTCTCAATGGCAATATACTCTCGATAACTATAAGCCCTTACCTTGGCATACTTGTTATTGATGCATTCAGTTGCTCATTTCAAAGCAGAGGCCCTCAAAGTATGCTTATGTAAAATATTATACTAGTGGAAGTCAATCTGGAACCTACGAAGTTGTAGTCAAGTAAGATTAAAAAAAAAATCACACAAAAGTGGAGTTCGAAAAGAAACTTTAAAAAGATTATGCAGAGTTGAGGATCATTCAACATTAAGGGATAAGAATTATAAATGTGAAACGAAATTAATGATGCTGCATTAAGGTATGTCATTCAATCATGAATTTGAAACACATTAGCATGACAAATATGCACATCTTTGGTTCAACAAATGGTCAACAATGCTATACTCCTTGAACATTACAAAGAATCGTGAAGAACAAGAGCTTCAGCATTCATATAACAAAAGAAGCTGGGCAATGCATCTAAATAACTTATTCTTTGTGACATCAACTTACACTACAAAAAAAAAAAAAAAAAAGCAGGAAAGTTATATCATCCTTCAGATCAACTGACAACTTCCCCCATGAATGTCAACAGTTGATACAACACCCATAAATCAAACTCATGGAGTCGACCACACTACAATGAGCACATGTCAAAGCAAAAAAAAAAACTTCTTACGACATGAGCAACAGAAGCAGAAATCATTTAGAAATTTCCCTTACAACATTAAGTCAAAATTTTGAGAGGGCTTATTATGCTTGAATTTTCTTTTTTTCTTTTTTTCTTTTTTTTTTGGTTGGGAGGGGCATATCAAAAGGCAAAAATCTTCCTATAGAATTCCAGAACAATGTTGCAACCGTAATTTATAAACTATGAAAATTTGATAGTTTCAGAGTCATCAAGAGCAAAGAGCAAAATCAACCTAGCATTAAGTAAACTGCATGATCAAAACAAATATACTCAAAACCTCCAATAAATCTTTATATATAAAAGACAGTGCCTCTAAAAACATAATTCTTCTAATTCATAGAATCGTTAGACCAAATAGGTGAAGAATAAGAACAATAAGAAGAGAAAGACAAATCTGAAATCAAACGCTCATCCAGACAATAAGACAGAAAGATGCCTTGATCATGCAACGAAATGCCAAAACAAACAGGCGGAGACCGCAAAAAGCCCTCAAATTTCAAACACCGGATGGCAAATTTCCACCGTCAAATATACCAAAACAAAATAAACCCCTTCAAGTCCTCCACTTTCATCAAGATAACCGAACCCTAAGCAACTTCTCGATTCCCAAACCAGAATATAGTACACAAACTACTTCACTAAGGATCCACTCTTCGTTTTCCCCAAAACCAAACGGAGAAAACCCCTAAAAACGTCCTCCCATCAACCCAAGCATCCATCACAAACCGGAAACAAATCGATCAAAAGAGATTAAGATAGAAGAGGCAGCTTGCCTGGGATTGAGGTGGGGATGATCAAGAGAGAACGAGCCGTAGAGCTCCCAAAGCTCCTGGATCTGGCCGACGAGTTGCCTCAGCACCGCCACTCCTTCCATTCCCCGCCGCCCGCCGCCGCGTCGCCGCCAGCCAGCTCCGCCACCCCCCCTCCGCCCGCTCTCTCGCCTCTCTCTCCGCTTCCTCCCGTGGCGTGGCCTCTATAGCTCTAACTCCTAAGACCCCACCATTTCCCACGTCAGCGTGTTCCCCAATTAGGGCTCCACGATTGCCCTTATTTGCCCCAAATGCCACTGAGATTCCCCTCCCCTCGGAAACCGGCGAGCTTGAAATAGGAGTTATCGTACAACCTTTCGCATATTAAATTCTGCGCCCGTATGAGTTGAACGGGGATAAAGTAGGAACCAAGTTTTTTCTTTGTTTTTTTTTTCTTGTTTTGTTCGGTTCGCGGGGAGAGGAGGGAAGAATAGTCTTCAGTAAAAATATCTTATTTTTCCGAAATGCCACTAAAAATATCTTATTTTTTAGTTAGCGTTCTGAAAAAAGAGAAATAAAAAATAATTTTTTCTATAAAAATAAATTTTCTATATTTTATATGAAAAAAATATATATGATATAAAACAATTCTAATTTCCATTGATTGAAAATCAGGATAATATTTTTTCAAAAATATTTTAAAACTTTTAGATATAATGGAATAATATTTTTTTATTAAAAATATAATAAATATTTTATACAACTTATTCAAAAATAAATATCCAATCATAAGCTATTTTAGGATGTATTTTTTTTATAATTAATCAAATATATAAAAATTATTTTTTCAAGCATCATATATTTAAATATTAATATTTAAAAAAATTATTTTAATAAGAAAAAATTCTCCCAACCAACTAAATAAGATAAATAAGTTTCAAATAAATTATATTTTTAAGATTGGAAGTAGGAATATGGAGCAATTCTAATCAAACTTTCTTATTTTTGAAATATCTATTTGAAAAGGGATTGGAATAATTTTATTTCAAGTTCAAGATCTTTTTAAATTATTTTTTATTTTATTATTTTATATAAATAAAAATAGTTTAGACCTGATTTAATTTTTAAATAGAATTTATTTTAGTATTATCATTATTTTTTTGAATTACTGCTATTTTGAGCGAAAATAGCAATATTTTGTGAAGATAATGAAAAAAATTGCTATTTTCATTGATGAAATAAAAAATAAGCAAGAAAAATCTTTTAGAGATTTCAAATATATATATATAACATACTCTATAAAAGAGTATTATTTCATGGAAGAGTATTGTAGTGTTGCCAACTCAACTTTTCAAATGATCTTTATTGTGCCACTTGAAAAGCATTTAGAATAGCGTGTTTATTTTATTTTTATCCTTTCAAACTCCTATTTTTTTTTTCTTTTTGTTCTTTCAAATCTCTCCCAATCATTCTCGAGTTTTCAATCTTTCCTAACCCTTAGAATGCCAACATCGGAACATTCTCGACCTACGGCGAGCGCATGTATGACATCTTCTCATGACTCTATCTCTTCGATCTCTCCCATGTAGGCTCTATCGTCCACACCCTCTATTGATTTCCACTCTTTTTGCACATGCTCTAGCAGCTGGAGCATGTGCCGACCCTCTTTTTGCTGAGCGCCCCTCCGAGTGCCAGTGGAGAAGTCAAGAAAAGTGAAGGAAAAGGAGCTTGTAGAGTGCCAAACAGAGATGGTAAAGGACGGACTAGACGTCAAGATGGTCGAAAGCATGGCCGATGAGGTGCTTCACCTAAAAGATGGTGGAGCGAGGGTTCATGGCAGTGGAGGCAGCACCGGCGCTATCGAGAAGCAGTGTCTCCGCTGCTGAGGAAGCACTGCATCTCGTCGAAGGAGACCATAGCAGGGTCTCCCGCTTGGATTCATCATTAAGGAGGATGTCGATGCTGCGCTGCTTCACAGTGGCGATCATGCAGTTGTCATTGCTGATGAAGTCGGCCTATCATCGAGGTTTGCCAAATTTAGGGCGGGAGAGGTTGCTGCCACCATCGGGGTTAGGGTTGCTAGATGTGGATTGCGATCACCTTTAAGGAGGAGGCTCGGTTGCCTCCTCTATTTTTCCCAAAAACCAAAAACTAAAAAAAAGAGAAAAAGAAGAAAAGGGGAAAAGAAAAAGAAAACAAAAAGAAGAAAATTTTTTCTCTCCTCTCTTAACTTTCTCTCTCCTCTCTCAACTTTCTTTCTCTAGAATTATCTCTCTCTAGATATTTTATGGGCCAGTGGAGGGTTCAGATGTATAGAAAAACTTGGATTGAGAAGTGGCTGGCCTTCAAAGATTTTTCTCTCCAATACTATCCTCTTAGAACTTTTGGAACACCCCCACAACCCCCATCATCACCCATAGCCATCGACGTACTCTCTATCTTCCTCCTCTACCGTCCTGGCTTGTGATTACTAGAAAGGAAACTGGACCCTCCACGAGACCCTCATTCTAATGACTGCCAAGCACCTCCACGACAAGCACCATGCTAGTAGTAGTGGTTCCTCATCCAATGGTGCCACCCCATGCTCCATGGAGCAGCGGTGGAAGTGGGTCAAAAATTTTTGTTGGAACAACGCCTGCCTTCAAAACTAGAACCAATGCAATAATAACTAGGACAACCTCTTTCATGATTATAAGAAGGTCCACAACTATGAAGCCTGCACCATGACTTCTGCTACTAGAGACCTGCCCTTCTATTGGGCCATGGAGTGACACAAACGGAATTCAAAACGTAAGAGCACGTGAAGGGGGCCGAGCAAATGAAGGGATGGCCGGGATGGAAGATGTTGGCAGTGGCAGAAAAGGGGTCGGATAGGAGGCAAGGGAGAAGAAATGAGGGGCAATGGTGGCATGGAAGATGATAGTACCGATAGGAGCACCAAGAGATACAATCAAGATCGATGTTTATCCAAAGAGAAAGAGAGCGATGGTGGGACGGCATCGACGAGCGCAATGAAGATATGAGAAGAAGAGAGGGAGCAGGGTGCAATCGAAATTGACGTTTGTTGAAAAAAAAGAAGAGCTATAATGGAACGACACCGATAGATATGGAGAGGATACGAGAATAAAAAAAAAAATATTTCATAAAATAATAAAAAATATAATATATATAATAAATAAAATAAAATAAAATAAATATTTATTATTAAAATTTTTAATAATTATAGATCATAATTGTCTATTTCTTTTTAAAGTAAAAGAATAATTATATTTATTCCGTTATTCTGCCTTTTCTTGCATCAAGAGTTAAAAATTCTCTCTTTATTGTACGCATAGAATTTATAAACGGATGGTTGTCGAGTTATTACCAGAACCGCCACCATTTACTTCCGCGCCTGCTGCCTTCCCGGTCGATGGAAATCGGATTGTGACCTTACGGAGTCAGTACAGCAAACGGGCAGATGCGCTGGTAAAATTTCGATTTTGCCATTCCCGTTGGATGGGTGAGAGATGATGCGTCTCTTCGGTTGGATCTTTTGGATTATTAACAAATTTGTGGAAGCAAACAATTTTACGCTTTAATTCTTGCTGATAAAAGGATAAATAGAGGTGTGAAGGATCAAAGAAGGATCCACATGGTGGCCTTGCTCTAATAATGTAGTTGTTGCAGTTTGATTGTGCTAATTAAGTCAAATATGTTAGGTCGAGACGTGCATGTCTCTGGACCACGGCAAGTTACTAGATACGCATTAAGTTGTTTGCGATCATGGCCATCTCTAAGTGCATGTACTTTTTTTTGGTAAAAAAAAAGTTTTCATGATTAGATCAAGCAATTGCTTCCCAGGTTATGTATGGTATCACTAACTTGGGTGCAAGTATAAAAAAAATTATTGTATATTGCTAATCTAACCAACAACATAATTTTAAAGATTTCATCTCAAATGCTTCCAGTGAGAAACAAAGAATTTTGTTTATTAAGTAGAGATGGATCTACTTAGATGGCTTGGACCTAGCAATATAGCTAGCAGGGTTCCATCTAGCTGTGGCAAGTTTATTAGGTTGTCCATCTAGTTATAGCATGTTTATTAAGACGAGAAATGGATGTTTGATAAGCACAAGCATGCTATTGAATGCATGGCAAGTTTTCTATCTTACCAACCAACCACCCATAAGTACATATGTATAATATCTAAAATATCAAAATATCAAAATATTTTTTATGACCAAGTCAAAATCTAACGCATCAAAGTGCCAAAATATTTTTCATCATCCAATCAAGTCGTCAAGATGTCACAAGTCAAGGCGCATACTATGGCAAAACATATATCAAACATGTTCTTGGAGAAAATAAATAAATTTATGTTTTAATTTTTACCGGAGATGAGAGATAAAAGTGGTCTATGCTTGTTTTAATTTTGTTAGTAGAGCTTAATGAGACTAAAGCATGAGTTTTAGATCAATAGACGCATGGTGATATGAAGTAGCTATGACTATCATATACATACACGTAACATCCAAGTAGCATTAGACTTCCATTATTACATCGAGCCATCACATCGCATATGATGCTTATATCTTGTTTACAACCATACGGCAATTATCACACACCATACGGCAATATTATTTCGATAAACAATTTATGCTACAATCCTTGTTAAAAAGGAGACGCATAAACATAAAGGCGGATATAATTAATAGAATGGGTTAGACCAATATAATGGACTTTGCTGAAAAGATCCATTTAAACAATGGTATAAATATAAAGTCATGAAATACAAGCTTCTATGTTAGATAACAAGCAATCCATGTCAAGTTGTCTGCAGTGATGTCAATTGGTTGCCTGTAGAAATGCATGACACCTATCATATCCAAGTATGCAAATACTTTACATGATTGCAAGTTACATATGGTGTACATTCTTAGCGTGCACATACCTAAACCAACAACTTCGATCACATTATACCATCCTAGCTAATGATCGCACCAGATTTTTCATGCCATTAAAATGTTTGAAATTATCTTATTTATTCATTCAATTTGATCTCACCAACCCATCATCTTATTTTTCTTTTAAAAAAAACAAAAAGCAAAATGGTGGCCAAACAATACTCCTTTCCTCATATTGATGTTAACCTGTAAACATATTTTAAGCACAATCTTTCCTTCAAAGGGGAAAGAGAGAAATATATTGGAAACACGAAAACGTAAGGACAAGTGCATTAATGTTGCAGATTGATGGGGGCCTCCTACACCGATGTCAGACGTCTTTGAACGACCCGGTAGGCCGGACGAGTTATGGTCACATTCATTAAAAAAAAAAAATGGAAGGACAAATATTTCCATCCCCCATGATGCGACATAGCCAGCCTCATGATTTCTGGTTAGAAATTAGATGTCCCACGACAAAGTCCATGGACTCGGTTGTGACACGTGTCATGCATTCGAGCATGGCACCAAGCGTAGCAGGACAGCGTTGTAGCGTAACTTTTTGTTCTCGCCTCCTTGGTGAGCCAAGTCTTAAAGGTGTCGCTGCCCAAGTGCACGTACACCATAAGATACAAGCTTTCGATGCGTAGCCGGTGATACTATTGAAATTTGGATGAAATTTGGTCACTCTTTTGAGGTGCCCAGAGTGGGCAGGAACGGGGTGGGGTGTGTGTTGTGGCTCACACGTATGAATAGGGTACAATCAAGAGTACAGTTTCTTTCAAGCAAAGATCTCACCAAACCAACGGTCAGGATATAGTTGCCAAGTCGCTTTTGATCTGGAGGTCCTGTTGCCACACCCAAGTCTTTGGATGCCATCATCATTATATTCCTAACCCCCATGATTATTAGCAATATAATTATGAAGGGAACCTTCACAAAAAAGTCTCACCACCATGCTACCATGTCATAATAGCCTTCTCTTTACTTAACCAAAACTAATAATAACCATTAAAGTCCTTTCTTTAGGTGGAGATCCCATCACCATTGGGTCACTTTTCCTTTTCACTCTCTCCCCCCCCTCCCTCCTTTTCTTTCTTTTTTTTTTTTTTTTTTTTTTTGCCTCGCGATCCAGTTGGGGTGAGTTATTTAGGAATGCAAGGAGATCTGATTTTATTTGGTTTCTACCAAATCCACCTGAAATTGAACTCATTGATTGCGTTTGGCTCCCCATCATATGCTGGAATTTTATATAGTTTGGATGTGCTCTAACGAGACTTTGATGTACCTAACAACAACCTTTTTAATTGAATCCTAGTTAGGCTCCAATCCAACTTGCTAGGTGAATTGGTCCAACCTAGGTTCGAAAGTTATATCATAGATAGTTTGGTTTGGATCTACGACAAGCCAAACCCACACCCAAGTGAATCCTATTGCAAGCTAGACGTGTCTCATTGGATGGTCAGATGTAACTTTAATGGAAGAAGATGACATGATTGGACCTAGATAAAGAGTTCGATAAAGGTGGATGGTAGTGAAAATAATTGATGGCATGGTGGTCTTTGTTGCCGAGGGGTGCTATTGGTGAGGAGAAAGCAAGGATGGGGATTAATGATTAGTTTGGCCGAAAACCCAAGAAGATATGGGGTTGGGTAATCATAGGTCATGACTATGTAGGGAGGAAGGGGGAGAAAGGGAGGTGGATGCCATGAGTACCTCTCTTTTTAACATGAGCCCTGCCTTCCATCCACTCATGAGCTGTGACCCATCTTGGCGCTGGAATGGGAATAATATTTGATGGTAGGTTGGGTTTGGTTTGATGGATTGGGTCCGATCTGGTTTGGCACGGTTCAATTCTTTATAAATTTATTCTTCTGAGTATGAATCATTAAGTTGGTTCATATTGAGTTCGAGTCACATCTCGTCTCGAACCCAATCTTGTAATTGATCACATAAGCTAAGATTCAAGATGAATGACTTGAACCGGATTCTAAAGAAATTGGTTTGGAATGATGTTGAGTCATTAGCCCAAGAAAATATGAGCAAGTTGTTTTGGTAAATGTAAATGTGCGACCATGGGTCAAGTCTTTTTACTTGACTGGCTTTTTGTGTTACTTGTGATGCGAGCCCTAAAGAAATGATTTCGACAAGACGGTGTCACCTTTTTGTTGGCCTGGAACTTTGCTTGCTTCAGGTTTGAAAACCAAAGCATCGGAGACCCCACAGCCATCAATTAGATCAAGGCCTGACTGGAGAAGAGGGAGGTGTGAGAGCGAGACTTTTTGACTCACAGCTAGACAAAATGTGCAGCTTGGAATGGTACATGTTGTACTAAAACAATAAATTGCAACAATTTCAAATTCCTATTAGCCAAATCAAATGGTAGGGAGGTCCTTTCTTCTTCTTTGACCGTCCCTTTTGATGGCTATATGGAAGCCCAAGCAGTGGAGCACCACTGATGTGGACGGAAGGATCGAACATGTCATATATTAGCCCTTTCAAAGTCGCTCAACCAAATTTGTAATGATGATAATAGAATGGCTTTGTTTAATTGCATCTATTTCTTGGAGCGAGATCTGGTCATTTAGATCATGTATAGAGTAAAAATTAAGTTTTTATTTTATGCCTCCCCACCATACATGGTGAAATTTAAGATTCAAAAGTATGATAGAATCATCTCTTCCTACCAAACAGCTGGACTTCATGTCATGAAGACAAAAATAGAAATTGATTGCAAGAATGCAAGAGAATTCTGATGATAATTAAGGATGATAGAGAGATATAAAACATCTGTAATCATTGTCGAATCTTTCCATTTGTTTTTTACACTTCTAGGGAGGAAATAGAAGATCCAGGAGACAGATACAGCTGCACCAACTCGGCAATTTCTTTGTTTCTCGGCTCTTGCTTGTTTCCTTCCTCTCCGCGTTCTTAATCCATTAGCCTCATGTAGATAAAATCCATCATAAATAAATGGGTGGTCACAATCTTTCTTTTTCACCGAAAATAATGAAAAGCAGACTTTGTCGTACACCATCATGCGCGATGGAGTTTTCAAACTCGGAATCCGCCATTAATGGCGGCAGGCTTGAGGTGGGAAACTACTTTTTACTTCATAGGGAACCTAAACTGGGTTCTAAACTTTGATGACACTCGCCGGTGGGGTGCCTTTCGTTGATCATAGAGATCGATGTAAATAAAAGCATAAAAGGTCTCAAATCTGATGCTCCATGTAAATTTCTGAGGTAGTTGTAGTTGTAGCTACCGTGGTTCGAGTTGTGGCAGAAATTCTTAGCTAAAAAATCTTATACATTTGTTGCGGTAATATTATTTCAACGGAGGACACGTAGAAATACTAATTTACAGGTTTTTGGCTGTTTTCTGATGAATAGAAGATTTTGGCAAGCCGTGTGGGGGCTAAATATTGGCAGGGCCATCAACAGCTTTTGACTCGTGACGCACGGTTCGCAGTCAGCGACACGTAGTTTTGGAGATTTTTCGCTTTAAATTAAACAAGGTCTTAGGCTAAACCATGTAAGCTTGTCAACATCAACATCATATCGGCCATGAGAAAATCTAGAGTCCATTATGGGCCATAGTCTCGTTAGTTCCTATCACCCATGACAAATAAAATATTTAGTTTAAATAAATTTTGTGATATATATACATATATAATTCAATGAAAGAGAAATATATTATTTTATATTCTATTTATCAAATTTTGTGGCTAGAATATCTTCAGCTCATCTCTTCATAAATCTTTCCGGAAAAACATGGTTAAGGATTATATACGTCTAACTCTCCTATGTTAATTCCTTTGGCATTTATTTCTTATTTGTATAGTTTTATTTTTAGACCTTCCTAATCAATTGATCTCTTTATATATATATATATATATATATATATATATATATATATATATATATATATATATATATATGTATGTATGTATGTATGTATGTATGTATGTGTATATATAGATATATATGTGTATATATATATATATGTGTATGTATGTATGTATGCATATGTGTGTATGTATGTATATGTGTGTGAGTGTATATATATGCATGTAAATTGCTCCAAGTCTCCGGCACGAGACAGAGTGGCTGAGGCTGGATGCTAATTAAGAGCTGAAGGGCTGAAAGAGAACCTACAAGAGAAGTCCATACTCACTAAGGATTCTTTGGCGGAGCATCCTCTGATGCTTAAGTCAAGTAGAGCTTAAGAACAGAAAAGGAAAAAGAAAAATTTATGAGAGTGAGAGAGAGAGAGGGTGTGATTTCTTCTACTAAAATTGGTTTTATCTGGGAGTTTTCTTGGTACATCTTTTATATTAAGGTAGAGTTGTAGGTAGTTAGTTGGAATTAGTAGGCCATCAAATCTGATTCTTTAAGCCATTAGGCCATGTTTTGGCAATTTATTAGGATAGAGAATCCGTCTAACCTATAGATCAACATCATTAGTTATGGATGTCAGTCATGGATTTTACTCATGTAAATAAGTAAGCTGGAGCTTGGGATTGGTGTAGAGCTGAGGCTTCACACTAGTGTCTATGCCTGAGATTTTTGGAGTGTCGCCTTTTCTTTAGTTGATTGTGGGGTTTTGTATCCTATCCTTGGTGAGATCTCAACCATGGAGTCGGTAAGATCCCAACCATAAGATCGGTAAATGCCCGAGTCAGGGTTGGAAAGAGGCCAATGAAGTAGGGTCGGTGCATCTCAGTTTCTTGGCTCTCCTTGGCATTCGAGGTAGTCTTGCCGAGTTGTTAATGAGTGTTCGATAGCAACTCGAGGAGGGAAAGATTGATTCAGACGACAAATAATCTCTATAACATTTGCCCTCCACTTTCGAATCTGAAGTTATGAAAGTAGTTGATAAAAAATTAAAATATCCGAAGTAGATCAGAAATTAAAGTATCCAAAAAAGATTCGAAGTTGAAATTTTTGAAGAAGATCCGAAGTAGATTGGAACTTGAAATATCCAAAGGAAATCCAAAGTAGATCAAAAGTAGAAATATCCGAAGGAGATCCGAAGTTGAAATATTTGAAGAAGATCCAAAGTCTAAATATCCATAGAAGATTTAAAGTCAATTCTTGGCAGTAAATCTTGTCAAGTCAATGTCGTCATGCTTCTTGGCTTTCGCTCAATTCACCCATGAATGGGGAGCACTAGTTGGCCATATGGAATCCTTGGAGGGTTATCTCCTATTGTTATCATCGTCGGCCTCCGCTCGACTCATCCATGGATGAGGAGCAATAGGTAGCTATGTGGGGTCCCCAGAGAGTTATCCTCTTCATCTTTCAGGTGAGGTCCTTGGAGGGTTAGCCCTTTGGTCTTCAAGGTGGGGTCTCTAGAGGATTAGCCCCTGGATCTTCGAGATGGGGTCCCTAAAGGGTTAACCCCTAGGAGTCAGTCGATTTGGCACTATCTATTCGCTCCCTCTACCTGATCTTCTACCCCATGCTATCGGCAAAATTGGAGGTTATATCGATAACACCAGCTATTGGTCGGTTGTTATTATTCTCCTCATTGGGTTAGTGCTGAAGTGGTCCTTTGGATGCTCGGTCGTGTCACTCTCAAACATATTCGCTGAGATAGCTTCTTCTAATTAAGGCTTCTATCACGTTCTTGAGTTGGTGGCACTTCTCAGTGTCGTGATCGTGGTCATAGTGAAGATGGCAGTATTTTCTCTTGCCTCCCTATCAGTGGAGCCTTCATCGATTGAGATCGATAAAGATACCATTGGCCTTCAATTTCTATCAGGATCTAGGCTTGAGGAGCAAACATGGAGGTGTGACTATCGAATGCCGAGCTGGTCCTCTCGACTTGTGACTTTGGTGGTTAGGAGGACTCTTCTTCTGCCCTGGCCATCTGAGGATCCTCCTAACCTTGCTTCTTGCTAGGGTTCTTCTTTCTCTTTGCTTTCTTTCATGCTGCCCAGACTTCTTCCACCTACACATACTTCCGAGCTCAGGCTAGCAGGTTGGCATAATCTCTCAAAAAAAATTTATTGAGGGAGAAGATTAGACGCTCATTTCGTAGTCCTTGCTTGAGCGCTGACATTGCCACCGACTCGTTGAGGTTACGCATCTCTAGCATGGCGGCATTAAAACGCTCCACATACCATGAAAAATCGACTTCGGATCTTCTTCGAATATTTTGATTTCAGATGTTCTTCAAATATTCAACTTCGGATCTTCTTCAGATATTTTGACTTTTGATCTACTTCAGATTTTCTTTGGATATTTCAACTTCCAATCTACTTCGGATCTTCTTCAGATATTTTACTTCAAATCTTTTTTAGATACTTCAATTTCTAATTTACTTCAGATATTTCGACTTCTTATCGACTACTTCTTTCATCCAAAGCAGTGAAACCGCTTTGGACTCGATTCAAAAGTAGGAGGCAAGTGTTATGGAGGTTATTTGCCATCTGAACAAACCTTTCCTTTCTCGAGCTGCAACCAAGCACTCACTAACGACTCGGTAAGACTACCTTGGATACTAGGAAGAGCCAAGAAATCAAGGTGCACCATTCCTATTTCATCGACCTCTTCCTAACCCTAGTCTAGGTATTTACCGATCTTGTGGTCAGGATCTTGCCAATCTTATGATCGAGATCTTATCTAGAATAGGAAACGAAGCCCTATGATCGACTGAAGGAAAGGCGATATCCCAAAAATCTCGGGCATAGGTACCAGCATGGAGCCTCGGCTCTATATCGACCCTAGACTGCTAGCTTACTTATCTATGTAGGTAAAATCCATGACTAACATTCACAACTAACAATTTTGAACTATAGGTTAGTGGACGAATTTTCTATCCTAACAAACTATCAGAACATGACCTAATGGCCTAAAGGATCAAGCCTGATGTCATACTAATTTTGACTAACTACCTACAACTCTACCTCAATATAAAGAGGTACTAAGAGGACCCTCAAGTAAGGTCAATTCTGGTGAAAAATTACCTCTCTCACTCTTATCATTTCTTTTTCTCTACTATTCTCAAGCTCCAACTAACTTAAGCATCGGAGGATTCTCTATCGGAGAACTCCTGACAAGTGTAAACTTTTCTTTTCTTGTAGGTTTATTTTTGATGCTTCAACTCTTGATTGGCGTTTAGCCTCAGCCACATCCATCTCATGCTGGAGACTTGGAGCAATAGTAGCTATTTTCAAGATGAGTGGAATGTGCAGTAATTGCATAATTGTTGCTAGTTCGTGAATAACTCGGCTATAATATTGGCTATCCACATGCTCTTGTAGTTACGACTACTTTAATCATGTGATAATAGTTATAGACACAACTACTGCCAACATTCTCCGATTGGTATGATCGTGCTTTCGGTTCATCCATGTCTCAGATAGCTTTTCTTCAATTATTACCGAGATCAATCAAAATATCTTCTAAATTAATATGATTTTTTTATAGTAAATAATTTAAAGATAATAGTGTAGAAAAAACCTAATTTTCCACCGCAGGATCGATCTGATCTATAGCAAAATTTTTTTTTTTTACAAATTCTAATCAGATCGAAGAGTTTTCAAATCTGATCTGTATAATCTAATATTAAAATTAAAAATTAAAATAAAATTAGAATAATCATTATTATCTGATTAAGATAAATTATTTATCCTAATAATGATCTATCGTAGCAGAAGTTTTGGATCTAGCCATTAACGTGCCCGGTCTCTACCATAGTCCACTCGGGCTAGTTCTGAATGTCTTCTTCTTTTGGATCTAATCTTCAAATATCAAATCTGAAGTCTTCTTATAGATCCTTCAAAACTATCTCTGAAAGTCGCGCGTTCGTCTCACAAATTGATCATCTTTTTTGCTTGAATCCTTGCGCCAATTGGGTTGAACCTTCTTGCTGGAATTTTGCCCAACACGTGGGCATGGAGAAGAGGGAGAGAACTAGAGGAGAAGGCGGGGAGAAAGGGAGGGGATGATAGCCTATGGCGTGGAGAATGGGAGAGATCACAAGAGCCCTAGGGTGCAAGGGTTTTTGTAGAGACCCCTTGCGCCACCTTAGGGTCCCATTTCATCAAGCAACATAGCTTGCTTGATTTTTTAGGACTCTAGGCTAGAAATCCCATGCCAAACACCAGATTTTTATCTAGTTTTGTCACCCAAATCAGCTCCCCATGTGGCATCACGAAAGGATAAGGAAGAGTCCAGGGTGCCAGGGACTCTTCCTTCTAGAGTTTGATCCAAATCAAACTCTGATTTAATCCAATGTAGGCACCACCAATTTCCACCAAATTTGGCATGCCCAAAGGGTGACATGAGCCCAACTCCATGCTAAAAAATCAAAGGATATGAGTCCATAGATAATTCTCCAGGAGGCATAGACCCTATGACCCTCAACTCCATCAATTGGGTCAACTATTGACCCTAGAACTATCAACCTTAGAATGGATTTATTTTAAGCCTTAATTCGACCTGGATAAGTTTCAGCCAGATGAAAATAAACCCATTCAGGATCCAAGGATGAGCCAAATCAAATTTGACTTAGTCGAGATGAATCAAGATAACTATAGAAGGAGAATGTTAGGCTTAATCGTGTGATTGGATTTAATCCAAATCAATCAAACTGGGTTAGCTCAATTGATGACATCCAAATTCAAATTCTTATTTGTGTGATCTAGTTAGATTCAATTATGTATAATAATAAGACATATTATGATTTCTATCATCGAAATATCTTTCAATGGACTAGAACTCTTTCGGTTCATCCAAATAGAATGATCAATCATCAAGATTATTCTAATTGATCCTAAAATCCATCAATGACACCTAGCAGTATATGATGGCAATCCATCAGAATCGAATGTGAATCTCTTGGTGCAGCTACCTATGTGATTGGATTCTTCTATCATAAGTTCCGACAGGATTAGGATTAAGGTGAACTCGTCAAACCCAATATCCCATCATATGATTGAATCATTCGATTCGAGTCCGATGTGAAATCCTAATAGAAAACTCTTTTTTGTTATATCACACTACCATGACCATGGGCTTAAGGGCTCAATCTCATGATCATCATAAGACTACTCCTCTATCAAGGTAGATAGATCCCATATTAGTACGATTCAATTTCTATAATGAACATGCTATAGCCAACATATACCTTAGAATTCCAAATGGCTAGGAGACCAAGTTATGGTGCAGTCAAATTATAACACCTTCAAGATGAACTATCGATGCATCTCAGATCTAAGAATCAAAAATATAACTGCAGCATCGAGCTAGTCATTGATAAGAAGGTAGACTCCCTTACAACTATTCAAAGTGGTCATACTTAGTGCCCTCGTTCTCAATGAGTATCTATACTCTCACTGTGGTATTTTCATACCATAGACTTAAGACTCATCTATCCTAAGAAAGTGATCATACATCGATCTTCCGGATCGATCACCATCCTCATGATGATCTTACGATCGAAAGTAATTTATGAGTTAATTATGAAAATATATGTCTTAAATTTTTAACTCTTGAAAATATATATTATCATTTTCATTAACTCAAAGGATGTATCATAGATACTTTATACACAATATGATAGAAAAAAATAATTTTTTATTATTTTAAGTTAAAATTATAAAAATATCTCTAAAAAATATATTACTAGCGTCAGTCAATCTGGCTTCTAGGATACTCATCTAATAAACTCCCACTTGATCTAAAGCCACTTGGCTATAAATCTAAGTTTCATCTTCTCAAAGTGGGCTTTGATCTTCTACTGGCTCAATGGCTTCATCAATGGGTTAGTCACATTATCTGCGGTGTCGACTCTCTTGACCTCGATATAATCCTTCTCGAGGTAATCACAAATGAGGTGATATTGCCATTCGATATGCTTCGACTTCTGGTGAGACCTCGGCTCTTTAGTTAGGGCTATGGCGCCATTATTGTTGTAGTATAGAGAAACATCATTCAATGGTATCACTCCAAGCTCTATGATGAACTTATTGTACCAGAATGCTTCTTTCACAACTTTCGATGTAGCGATATACTCAGCTTTCATTATGGAGTCTGTGATCATCATTTGCTTGGAACTCTTTCAGCTAACAGTATCACCATTATACATAAATAGACTACCAAATGTCAACTTTCAATCATCTATATCAGACATAAAGTCTGAGTCTGTATACCCCTAAACCTAAAGTTCTCCATTCCTAAATATCAAAAATATATTCTTAATCCTTCTCAAGTACTTAAGGATACACTTCATAGAAGTCTAGTGCTTTCATCTGAATTTGACTGATATCTGCACGTGACATTCACGGTAGATGTGATATCAGGTTGTGTACACAGCATGGCATACATGAGACTTCTTATTGTCGAAGCATAAGAAATCTTGCTCATGTGTTCAATCTCCTTAGGTGTGTTGGGACACATCTTTTTGGAGAGATGAATGCCATGTTTGAAGGATACTAATCCCCTCTTGGAGTTTTCCATGCTGAACATCTTCAGCACCTTCTCTATGTACATCTTCTGTGATAAACCCAATATCCTATTTGGTTTATTCCTATAGACCTTTATTGCTAATATAAAGGATGCCTTTCCTAGGTCTTTTATAGAAAATTCTTTCGACAACCATATTTTGACTGATATCAACATAAAAATATTATTTTTAATTAGAAGAATGTCATCCACGTACAATACAAGAAAGACAACAGCACTTTTATTGATCTTTTTGAAGACATAGGGCTCCTTCTCATTTTTAATGAAACTAAATAATTTGATTACATCATTAAAATGAGCATCCCAGCTTTGAGATGTTTGCTTAAGTCCATATATGGACCTTTGCAACTTACATACCTTGTGATCAATATCATTGGATATGAAACCAAGGGACTATTTCATATAGATATCTTTCTCAAGATATTCATTTAAGAATGTTGTTTTCACATTCATCTGCTATATTTCATAATTAAAGTAGACTACAATAGCAAGCAGTATGTGGATGAATTTTAGTATGGTTACTGACGAAAAGATATTCTGATAGTCAATGCCTTCATGCTGACTATATTCTTTTGCAACTAACCTAGCCTTGAATATCTCTACATTTTCATTGGCATCTATCTTTCTCTTAAAGATCCATTTACACTCAATAGGTACAATATCTTCAGATAGATTTACCAAGATCCAGACTTGATTCGAGCGCATTGAGTGAATCTCTGACTTCATTGCCTCTAATCATTTTTTGAAGTTGATATCTGATATCGTCTCGTCATAGATTTTGGAATCATCACCATAAATTCCATTTTCTATGAGAAATATTTTTTCTACATCCTGTGAAATGGTACCTAAGTACCTCTCAGGAGGATGAAAAATTCTATCTAATCTACGAGGTGGAGGAGGTTGTGTTTGGATTGGCTGAGATTGGCTGGGTTCCATAGGTTCATTAGCTCGTTGCTTTTTGGAGATCTTCTCCTCGAACCCCATCTGTCTTCTGCTGCCACTATCTTGAATAAACTATTTTTCAAAAAAAATAGCACGTCGACTTATAATCACATTATGGTCTTTCAAAAGATAAAAATAATATCCTAACGACTCTTTAGGATATCCGACAAATCGAGTTCTAAAAGATCTAGACTCTAATTTATTTGCCTATTATCTGTTGACATGGATCGGACAACTCTAAATTTTGAGATGACTCAGATTTAGCTTCTTACCATGTCATATCTCATATGGTATGGTAGAAATGATTTTTGAGGAAACCCTATTCAGTAGGTATATAGCGGTTATTAGACTATGTTTCCAAAGAAACTCAGGAAGGTCCGTATAGCTCATCATGGATCGAACTATATCTAATAGAATCTGATTTCTCTGTTCTGAAATCTTGTAGAGTTGAAGCATTTTAGGTGGAGTCCATTGCGAGAATATACCATTTTTCTTAAGATAGTATAGAAATTTTCGATTAAGGTATTCGCCTCCTCGATCTGATCGAAGAACCTTAATGGATTTTTTAGTTTGCTTTTCTACTTCATGTCTAAATTTCTTGAACTTTCAAAGACTTCAGACTTATATCACATCAATACACATATTCATACCAAGATATATCATTGATAAAGATAATGAAGTAGATATAATTGACTCTGGTTGGCACATCAAATGGGCTGCATACATCTATATGTACTAGGACAAGTAGGTCCGTGGCCCTTTTTTCATATCCTACAAAAAGAAGCTTAGTTATTTTATTTTGAAGGCATGATTCACAAATCGAATATGACTTAATAAAAGATCCATTAGTCTAGATTTCTCTAATTTGTTAATCCTATCTTTTGCTATATGATCTATCCTAAGATGCCATATATACCTTTTATTTAGAGTATCCCTAGGTCATTTAGATTCTATCGCTTTCACATTTTACTCGACATTAGACACAGAGACATCAACATGCAATTGATAGAGATTATTAATTAAGAAACTACTTACAATTTTATTTCTTTTGAAAAGAATAGCATAGTGGTCATTAAGAAAACTAATTATATAATCTTCTTATGCTAAACAAAAAATAAAAATTAAATTTTTGCTTACTGCAAGCACATAATAACAGTCTCTAAGCACTAAATCTAAATCAGACTGTAGTCGAAGAGGATAGATTTTCATGGCTACAATAACAACTTTTTCTCCATTTTTGATGCACAGGATTATCTCACCATTCCTTAGCCTCCCGCTCTCCTCAAGAGAAGTGCACAAGTGAGCACTAGAACTAGAGTCAAGCATCCAACTAGATGTAAAAAAAATCGTAAGATTAGATTCAATTATGAGCATACCTTCAGAAGGACCTACCTTCTTGTTCTTTAGGCTGGTTAGGTATAAAGGACAGTTTCGCTTCCAATGACCGTCGGTGTTGCGATGAAAATACTTTTTCTTATCAGCAGTCTTCTTCTTCGGTTCTTTTTTTTTCTTCTTTCCACCTTCTACTTTTTGCTTTTTCATAAACTTCTTCTTCTTTTCAAAAGACTTTCTTTTGGAGGAAGTCCACTCCACAGCAAGAATTGAGCTCTTTGAATCTTTCATAGAAAGCTCAGCAGTAATCAGTATGTTCATAAGTTCAGCAAAGGTATATTACAATTTATGCATATGAAAGCTCATGATGAATTGTACATATGTATTAGTCAAGGACTGCAGGATCACATCAATCTTTAAATTCTTGTCTAACACGACACCGAGTTTCTCAAGCTCCTCTAGATTCTTGATCATTATCAAACAATGATCTTGGATCGACTGCCCATCATGCATTTGAGTCTTAAAATATCTTCGAAAGATCTGATATCGAGCTGCGTGACTCTGCTCACTAAACAACTATTGCAGGTGAGCCAATATTTGATGAGCAGTCATGATGTCTTCATATTGATGCTGCATTCATCTGATATTGAGCCTAATATATAGTACCTAGCTTTGTTATCATCATCCGTCCACTTCTCTAGAGATGCTCTCTATTTAGCAGTTGGACCGACTGGTAAGATGGAAGGGTCCTGGTCTAATACATAGGTCAGCTTCTCAGAACCTAAAATAATTTTGAAGTTTCTGAGCCAATCTTTGTAATTGGTTCAGTTAGTCTGTGGGTGTCTAGAATTCGGGCTAGTGAATTTGATGCAGACATTTTCTTATAGAGAATCAAAGTTTCTAATTAGACTTTATAATTAGATTTAATCAATTTATTTAAAAATTTAATTTTTAAATAAATTAAACTTTCACTATTTTCTCAGATCCCTATACTTTCTTTCTTGGCAGAAATGCAAAAATCTCTATGATCATAGATTTCTAGTGGATGGTGCGGTCCCATCGACTGGCTCACTATCTCGTCTAACAATTATTGGTGATGGATCAACCGATGAGTGAACAACTCTTGTTCAATAATTCTCTAATCATGGTGCATGCAAATCTGATCTCTAATTTATGAAGTTCACTATGCCCGAAATATTACGTCACTTTTTAGTTAAGTCAGACTCACCATTTACATAAATTAGATTCCAGATTGGATTCCTCATTGTATCCAAAATATTGAGCCAAATCTATCCTCCAACCCATAGCATCCAATGCCTAATAGACATGATTACGTCTTCTCGGTGCAACTGAATTACTATAAATAGTTGAGAACAATAAACCCTAAGAAGGACCCACATATCTACAATGATGGAAGATCTATGACTTAATATTTTCTTATAAAGATTTGATTTAGATCTCTTAGACATGACTGGACTTAGTCATAATAATTATGACTAATTTAGTGGCATGGGTTAGCATGAATCGTTAGCCATCTTAAATTAGAACTAGATCGATCTAAATGGTTAGGTAAGTGAGACTGATAGAAAGGATATACCATTAACTCGATAAGAACGCATTTAGATCGAGTATCTCTAATTAAAAATCAATCGATTATATCTACCAAACTTATCTTAGACATCAAATTATCGAACTAGAACTGATTGAATTAGTCTACAATCCAAGCTCGAACCGTGGAACCAAATTAGGTCTTAACTTGATCGACCATATGTGACTGTGAGTCGATCTTGATCCAGACTTAATTCTATTGGGCTGGTCAAATCTAAGCACTCTCGATCCCATCTAATCAATTCTTGATTTAGTTTGATCAACCACTAGATCTAATTGAGCTATCCATATCTGAATCTAAATTTATGAAGATTTTTTAAATCTAAAAATTCATAATTTTTAAATCTAATTAATTTTATAATCTTAATTTTTAATTAAATTAGATTCATAAATAAAAATATGTATAAAAATTTTAGAATTTTAGAATCTAGAATTTTGTAGAAAAGTAAATTTTAATTTCTGATTAAGAATAAACACACAGCACTCCTACATGCCATAAGAGCATCCCATCGAATGGAAAGAGAGGGTCTTTAAATTCTTCTTACTTTTATGATCTAACGATCAAGAAGAATACCTTAATCAAAAATTAATCTATACTACAAAAACTATTAGATCTATAATATATATCGCATATAAAATCATTGATCTAACTATGCGTGCTTTGTATACGTCTCATGTATCAAAATTTAAACCAATATATATATATATTTTTAAATCTAATATATCTGATATAATATTTAAAAAATAAAATTTTAAATGATCATATCATATAAAATTTTATTTTAGATAATTTATAGAATAATTCTATCAACCTAGTCTAGACATGCATTAGATATATCTCATATATTAATTAAAATTTTAATCTATCAATTTCAGATTTGATTATATCTAATATGATATCTGAAATCATTAATATCAAATCATAAATAAATTAAAAATTAAATTTAAAATAGATCTGAAGAACTGCAAATGCAGCTCTAATACTAGTTATAGGAAAAATCTAATTTTCCACCGCAGGATCGATCTAATCTGATTAGATTTATAGCAAAAATTTTTAAAATTTTTTTATAAATTCTGATTAGATCGGAGAGTTCTCAGATCTAATATATATGATCTGATATTAAAATTAAAAATTAAGATAAAATTAGAATAATTATTATTACCTGATTAGGATAAATTATTTATCTTGACGATAATTTGTTGCATCCGAAGTTTTGGATCTAGCCATGCACGTGTCCGATCTCTATCGTAGTCCACTTGGACTGGTTCTGGATGTCTTCTCCTTCTAGATTTGATCTTCAAATATCAGATCTGAAGTCTTCTTATAGATTCTTCAAAACTATCTTTGAAGGTTGCATTCATCTCATGAACTGATTGTCTCGTTTGCTTGAATCCTTGCACCAATTGGGTTGAACCTTCTTGCTGAAATTTTGCCCAACACTTGGGCATGGAGAAGAGGGAGAGAACCAGAGGAGAAGGCATGGAGAAAGGGAGGGGATGGCGGACTATGGCATGGAGAATGAGAGAGATCATAAGAGCCCTAGGGCACAGGGGTTTTTATAGAGACCCCTTGTGCCACCTTAGTGTCCCATTTCATCAAGCAACATAGCTTGCTTGATTTCTTAGGACTCTAGGCCAGAAATCCCATGCCAAACAACAGATTTTTATCTAGTTTTGTCGCCTAAATCAGCTCCCCATGTGGCGTCATGAAAGGATAAGGAAGAGTCCAGGGCACCAAGGACTCTTCCTTCTAGAGTTTGATCCAAATCAAACTCTGATTTAACCCAATATAGGTGCTACCAATTTCCACCAAATTTGGCATGCCCAAAGGGTGACATGAGCCCAACTCCATGCTAAAAAATCAAATGATATGGGTCCATAGATAATTCTCCAGGAGGCATAGACCCTATGACCCTTAACTCCATCAATTGGGTCAACTATTGACCCTAGAACCATCAATCTTAGAATGGATTTTTTTTAAGTCTTAATCTGACCTAGACAAGTTTCAGCCAGATAAAAATAAACCTATTCAGGATCCAAGGATGAGCCAAATTAAATTTGACTTAGTCAGAATGAATCAAGATGACTATAGAAGGAGAATGTTAGATTCAATCATATGCTAGCATGATTTTCTCAAACCTAATTAGATCTAATCCAAATCAATTGAACTGGATTAGCTCAATTGATGACATCCAGATTCAAATTCTTATTTGTGTGATTCAGTTAGGTTCAATTCTATATGATAATGAGATATATTGTGATCTCAATTATTGACATCATCAAAATACTTTTTAATGGACCAGAACTCTTTTCATTCATCCAAATAGAATGATCGATCATCAAGGCCATTCTAATTGATCCCAAAATCTACTAGTGATACCAAGTAGTATATGGTGGTAATCCATCAAAACCGAATACGAACCTCTTAGTACAGCTATCTGTATAATTGAATTCTTCTATCATGAGTCCCGATAGGATTAGGATTAAGGTGAACTCATCAAAACCAACACCCCGTCATATGATTGAATTATTCGATTTGAGTCCGATGTAAAATTCTAATAGAAAATTCTTTTCTATTATATCACATTGTCATAGTCGTGGACTTAAAAACTCGATCTCATGATCATTATAGGACTACTTTTCCTCTACCGAGGTAGATAGATTCTATCTTGGTGCGATCCAGTTCTTACAATGAACATGCTATAGCCAACATACACTTTAGAATTTCGAATGACTAGGAGATCGAGTTATGGTGTAGTCAAACTATAATACACTCAAAATAAATTACCGATGTACCTCAGATTTAAGAACTAGACACACAACGACATCATCGAGCTTAGTCATTGACGAGACGGTAGACTTTCTTATGACTACTCGAGATAGTCACGCTCAGTGCCCTCATTCTCAATGAGTACCTGTACTCTCACTCTGCTGTCTTCATACTGTAAACTTAAGACTCATCTATTCTAAGAAAGCGATCGTATACCGATCTTTCGAATCGATCACCATCCTCGTGATGATCCTATGATCGAAAGTAGTTTATGAATTAATTATGAAAATATATATCTTAAATATTCAACTCTTGAAATTATATATTATCATTTTCATTAACTTAAAGGATGTATCACAGATACTTTACACACAATATGATAGAAGAAAATAATTTTTTATTAATTTTAAATTAAAATTATAAAAAATGCTCTTAAAAAATGTATTACAAGCGTTAGTCAATCTAACTTTTAGGATACTTATCTAATAAATAAATAATATCTAATAACTCGATCATTGATGCCAAGTTCTAAGTCATCCATTTTGGACCGATCTCTTAGAGCTGTGATATAGACGCCACTCCATTGTTGGTAAACAACCACTGGGTAAACTAAGTTGGTTCCACAATTTTTTGAAAGACTGGTTGTACAAATGTTTGATTATAGCTTTTCAGACTTCAGAGAACCATCGCACTATTTAGAACATGACTACTATTGTGGCCAAGGGATTCAATCATCATGAACTGGAAGTGAAATGATGTTGTCTAAGACAAAGTGTGACCTTATATTTTGCTTCGTGGTTGACCGTCGGAACTCGACTTTTTTGCACTAATGTTTCTTGCCACTATTCTTCTTCAACATGAGAGATATGAAACGTCGACGGTACCATCCTCCTGCCATGCCTGGCCACTAGTTAGGCGTCCATCCTTCTTCCAAACTCAGTACAAGCTTCCAACCTTTAATTAAGATCAAGCTCATTAACCCATTAAGATGGGATCAATCATATGGCATATGCCAAGTGTGGGTCTAATACATCCCTATGTATCCACTAGGATGATATAAATGGTCCTAATTAAACTTCACTTTGGTCTCTTTCATGACCACAAGCATGCACAGTGATTAAGCTAAGCTGGCTCAATACATGATAGGCAAATATTCTGAATTTACTAAAGACTAGTCGCATAATGATCATTCAAAAATTAAGTAGACAGAGCAGGATTTCGGTGCAGGGTGCGCCAAGCAAGGAGCTTATGCTAATCTTTCACTCATTCCTAAAAAAATTAAAAAATTATGCTAATTTTTATGCATCTTTTTAGATTTTTGAGATATTTTATTTTTTAATTTTTTTTTGACGTACTCATACCCAATGAGCATGAATCTTTCATCTCATCAATATATATATATATATATATATATATATAATTGAATGAGAAATAAATACATTAAATATATATAACTATAGATATACATATCTTAAAATTTTAAATTTTATAATATTGTGATTAGAAAACAACCAATAAAAATTTACGGGCAAAAGAGTGTTGCAATTGATAGTAAATAAAAATAAACTTAAATTAGAAAGATATTGCAATCTATGCAAGTATTTAGGTAATTGACGATTGACTACTGTGATGGAAGAATGAAGATATAGAAGAAGAGAAATTAAGTTGACCTACCAGTTATTTACCAATGTTATGATAAGGAGGTATGTCACAACTTTAAGTTTATTGTGATTCTATTTATATTTTTTTTTTCTTTTTTTAGGAGTTTAGAAGTAAGAACCATACAAATGAATGAATTAAAAAAAAAAGTTTCAACCTAATTTAAGATAAATTTAGCATCAGCTATTAGGCACACAATTGAGTGCCAAGGAGAGGGACGGGTATGGCCCAATGGATGGCTACAGTTTCCTCATTTATAAAATTGCACATCATGCAAACAAAAGTAGGTCTCCATTGTAATTATGAAGTTATTGAATATAGTACCAAAATTGTCATGTACAAAATTCCCCACCCCACAAAAAGTACTAACAGACAAATTGGTGTTCCACCATCTTCTATAATTAACCTTACATGAAAGCAAGTGCTTGGATTACAAAATCTCGCTCGAAAGCATCCGATGTGTGTGTATATATATATATATATATATATATATATATATATATATATATATATATATATATATATATATGAGCTAAATAAATAATTATTAGGATAACAACTATTTTAATATCACTTATTAAAAATTTAATATTAATAAATTATAATAAAAAAATAAAATAAAATAAAAAAAATAATTAAGTATGTAGATCAATTCAAAGGCTCATCTCTATGAAATATGCAAAACTTTACTATGAGAGAGAAAATCAAACAATACAAAAAAAATTTACCACTCAACCCTTACATAAAAGTCTCTCAATAAAAAGTCTCAAAACCCTCATAAAAGTTCTCTGAAATCTCTCAACAAGCCTCTTAGCACTTCTGAAACGTCGCCAGCTTTCTAACGCAATAAATGATTCGACAATCAGAATTATATAGACTCCAAAACTCAAAAATAGTATTTTAGTAGGAAACCCAAGATCGATCTAGACTGTTCGATCATGACCGGCTCTCTCCTAGGTCATCAGATCACGCACGGCAGTTTTGATCAAGCTCGGATCGAATCTCAGCCATTTAATCGTGACTGGCTCGAACCAGAGTCGTCGGATCGCGATCGATCTATGAAATAGTATTGTGGACCGTGCGAAATGCCAAGAAAAATGGCCAGAGGGTCCATGCGGGCTGCGGTAGACCGGCAGTCCACGATGGACCGCGTGGGCCTAGCGCCTGCATAGCCTGCGTCCGTGAGGCCCACGCATGCGGCCCGCTCCCGCACGGCCCATGCATGCCCCCCACGCATGCTCGTGCGCCCGACTGGCCCAGCACTGCTGTCGTTTGGCGACGTCGGTGGATCCCTTCGGTGAGCCCGAAGGCTGGCTATCCCATTCTGACCTTCTTTCGTGTGTATCTTCTCCATTTGGACTGTTCTTAGGCTCGTTGGATTTCATTCATCGTCCTGGACCTTACCGTGAGCTTATTATGGGAGAATTCGAGGCATCTTTCTCAATAATCTCCATCTTGACTCGATATTCGACCACCATTTGTCTCTGAGAGCTTGTGATCCATCTCGCCCCCATGCCTTGGGGTATGCCTGCTATCTTATAGATGGGCAAACGTGGGATTCGAGCTAGGCCGCTCGATCCCACCTCCGTTATGGGCTGTGTCTACTCTGACCAAAGACCTGCTCGAAAATGTCTCATGCAGTAATAGAAACTTCACTCGGCGATGTCGCATGTTATCCTTCTGAGTCTTTCATCTCGTGCCCGATCCATCTCCACATGGAGCTCCACCTCGCACTAGGCTCTCTATCATGAGGTAATGTCCTCCATACTTTTTTCCTCTTAGCACCATCCTACTGTCGTGCATGACCTTCAAGATTCCTTCATCAGCTTTTCATCTGAAGCCGATCGAATCCAGTATGCTTAGTGAGATTAGATTTTTCTTAAAACTGGGTATGTATCGGACCTTATCCAACTTTTTTATTGTTCCATCATGGAGCTTCATGCTGACCGTCCCGCTGTCCTTGATCTCATAGCTCGATCCATCTAGCAGGAATACAGTGCCCTCACTGATCTCCAAGGAGTCAAACATCTCCTCTCTGCAATATACATGATGGAAACAAGCAGAATCCATAATCCACTAGGAGAAAGAAGTAGATACCTCATCAGTAATCAGAAGGACATCATCACTGCCTTCTGTATCGCTACCGGCCACCGCTATAGTAGCCCTCGTCGGATCCTCGAGTTATGGCAATCCTTGACTTGATGCTTCAACTCGTCGCACCTGTAGCATCTGATCTTGCTTTGGTCCCTTATCTTGGACCTGAATCGTCCTCCTCGCGATCCTCTGTTGCTTCGTCCACTACCTCCTGCTCCTCCAAAAATCGCCAAAGCTGAGCTGCTGTCATTTGAGCTCGAAGCTAGATTCTTCCTCCTAAGAACCTCATTTTGGAGTATTGCTGTAGTGATCTCGTCCATCTTGATGGTGCTCTTTTCCACTAAAAGAGCAGTCACCAAGGACTCATATGAAGGGGGAAGCGATGCTAGCAAGACCAACGCCCTAGTTTTCTCTTCAACTTTTTTGCCAATGCTGAGGAGGTTGGTGAGGATCTTCTGAAAGTTGGATAGATGCTCCCACATGCTCTGGTCTTCATCCATCCGCAGCTGATAGAATTGCCTCCAAAGGAAGAGGGTATTGGTGAGAGACTTCACAATGTACAACTTCTTGAGCTTCGACGATAGCGTCGTCAAAAAAATCTCGCCAAGTACATGAATCACCACATCATCGGCTAAGTATAAGCGGATCGTGCTCACCGTCTGCATCTAAATCTGCTTCTAATCCTTCACCTCCATGGTAGCTGGCATCTCGTCGTACAAGAAAGTGTCAATCAACCCATGTTAGATGAGAACATCCTTTATCCTTGCTTGCCACAAGGAGAAATTGTCCTTCCCATCGAACTTATTAATCTCCATCTTGATTGTACTCATCTTCTCCATATTATTCAATCTCTATCACCTGCTGCAATCTGTGCTCTGGTACTATCTAGCTCTGATACCAATCTATTGGGGTAACAGCACTCTAATACCATTTGTTAAGGATCTAATACTGACAAATAGTGATAGAAAGAAAGAAGAAAATAAAATAAGAAAGCAACTAAATACGTGAATCAGCCCAAGGGCTCATCTCTATGGGGCATGCAAAACTTCATTATGAGAGAGAAAGCCAAACAATACAAGAAAAACTTACCACTCAACCCTTGTACAAGAGTCTCTCAATAAAAAATCCTAAAATTCTTATAAAAGCTCTTTAAAATATCTCAAGAAGCCTCTCAACACTTTCGTAACGTCGTCAGTTTTCCAACGCAATAAACAGTTCATCAATCAGAGTTATATAGACTTCAAAAACTCAAAAATAGTATTTCAATAGGAAACCCAAACCTAATCACACTCGAGATCGATCTGAACCGTCCGATCACGACTGGCTCCCTCCTGAGCCGTCAGATCGTGCATAGCAGTCCTGACAGGCTCGGATCGAATCCCAGCTGTTCGATCACGGCCGATTCGAACCAAAGCCATCGGATCACGATCGGTCTACGAAACAGTGCCATGGATCGTGCAAAATGCCAAGGGAAACGACCAGGGGGTCCATGCGGGATGCAATAGCCGGCAGTCCACGATAGACCACGTGGGCCTAGCACTTGCACGGCTCATGCGCGCTCGCGGCCGGCCCAGCGAGCGGCTGGCCCAGCGCCGCCACGCGTAGCCGATTTTGGGCTATGTCGCTGCCGTTCGGCACCATTGGTGTGTCCCTCCGGTGAGCCCGAAGGCCGATTATCCCATTCTAATATTCTTTCATGTGTATTTTCTCTGTTTGAACTCTTTTTGGGCTCGTTGGACTTCATACCTTACCGTGGGCTTATTGTGAGAGAATTCGAGGCGTCTTCCTCAATAATAACAGAAGCCTTTAGATCAAAATGATAACTATACGAACCTAGCAAATTTAAGTTTTATAGTCGTACCTGAACATCATTAACTATGTCTGCACGCATGCATGTCTATGAATGATATATATAATTATGTAAGACGTAATTGCTCCTCTAACATTCATCACGCGCATTGCACTTGCCTGTGATTAATTATATTTAATGGAAACCCATGAGAGTCGATCGTTGATTCAACAAATCTTATGGGATGGAACCTGATAAAGTTAAAGATTAATTATAATCAAAGAGTTTCGGAAGATTAAGTTTGCAGTCCTTCCCCACCCTCTCTCTCCATCTTATGCTCCACCCCATTTTTTACGTCGGGGTCCCCATGCTCTTCAGTCTCCACCCATCTCCCCTAAGCACATTTAATTCTCGCGAGAACTATAGGATTAGGTGAGACCTGATGAAACATCCGATAATAGTGTGAAAACAGAATTTGTTTGGTTTAGCATTGATGACCATAACCATCGATAAAATTTAGATTAGGGAAGGTTGTTGGAAAAAGTAATCCAATCTTAGTGTTAAATTTTGATTTATTAGCATTTATCTTGTAATAGTCTTTAAGCATTAGTGCTTCCGTAGATGGTTTCAGGCTCGGCCCACTAGGCTCAAACTCAGCCCAGCCTATACTCAATCTACTTCCATGCTTAACCCAATAAGTTGCAGGCAAGCTCGGTTGAAATCAGACCATTCCAAATTAGAAACAAATCAAAACCAGGAACACTCTCCTTCATCATTTGTAATCATATCTATAATCCTAATTCTATATCAGTAATTGTTGTACAATCCATAACTAGCAAAATAATTATTTACTAATTTATTATATATATATAAAATAATACTCTATGGAGGAGTATTGTGGTGTTGCCACTTCAGCATGCAGATAACTTTAGTTATGCTATTTGGAATCAAAATATTATTTTTAAATAATAATAAAATAATATTTAAAAAATTAAAATAATAATATTTAAAAAATAAAAATAGGATAGAAATAAAAGACAAAAAATATTTTTTTAAAAATATTATTATTTAAAAAATATTTTATGAAGGAGTATTGTGGTGTTGCTATCTTAGCATCTCAGATGATTTTAGTTGTGCCACGTAAAACTGAAATATTATTTTTAAATAATAATAAAGTAGTATTTAAAAAAAATTAAAAAATATTTTAAAAATAAAAGTAGAGGAGGAATAAGAGACGATTTTTTTTAGAAAATATTATTTTTTTAAAAACTAAAATATTATAAAAAAATAATATTTTTAAAAAATATTAATTTATTATTATTTTAAAAAGATAACATATTATTTTTTAATTTTAAAAATAATAACATACTAATTTATTTTTTAAAAATAATATTTTTATTATTTTTAAAAATAATATATTTCGAGATATGAATCGATCCATTGGATTAGATTAGATTAAATCTAATAAATTATCCGTAAATAGAATACGGTACTCCATCGATTTGAAAGCTAAATTTTTACATTTAATAGCCTCCAAAAGTTTGGAGAAGATGTGAATAGAAGTGAGAGGGCGAGGGGATGATCGTGATCAGTATTTGCCGAGAGAGAAAAGAAGCTGTGGTGGGGCGACACTGATGGACACAAAGAAGGTATGAGAACAAAAAGAAAGAATAAAATAATAATAATAATATATTATTTTATAAAAATAAAATTTTTTTTTTCTTCCTTCAGTGGCGGCGGTAGAATCGATAGGGACGTCGGAGGATGCGATCAAGATCAGTATTTGCTGAGAAAAAAGGAAAGCAATGGTGGGGCGACACTGACGAGCATGAAGAAGATATGAGAAGAAGAGAAGGGACATGGGTATGATCGGAATTGATGTTTGTCGAGAAAAAAAAGGAGTCGTGGTGGGGCGATAGGAGGGGATACAGTGGCATTGGCGGGCTAGTAAAAGATATGAAAATAAGAAGAAAGAAGAAAAAATAAAATATTATTTTATAAAATAATAAAATATATAATATATAAAATAAATAAAATAAAATATTAAAAAGTTAAAAATATTTATTATAAATATTTATTATTAAAAAAAATAATAACTATGGGTAGTAATTATTCATCCCGCACAAGCTTTCAACCAGCTAATCTTATATGATAGACAATTTTTAATTATATTTTTATTATATTTGTATAATTTACATGATATGTAAGTATTGAATTGTGCCAGCTTAGATTATCTGACGTATAAATTACTGGCCCAAGCTCAACCAAATTTTAATTTTGGCCAAGATTTTGTGAGCCAAATTAAGTCAACCCTGGCTTAAGATGCATTCCTAATTAGAGCTAGTGTTAGGATAAAGTTAAATGTTGTTTAGAGAATATTCGATAATTTGTGCTTTTTGCCATATTACGTAGAAGCGGCCAGGGTGAACAGCAATGGAGTTTGAACACGTTTGAACTTCAATATTAGATTAGTAAGAAAAAAAGGGGGAGAGAATATGATAGAGTTAAAGCTTAGTTGGTGTTTCTATTTTAGAGTTAAAGCTTTTGTAGCTGATTGTGAACTCTTGATGTCTTTTATACAGGGATGGGAGTGATCATCTTGAGATAAAAAATGATTTAGATAAAAATAATGAGATCATTAATTTTGGTTGCACCATAATAATTCTATGTAGCAGTGATCCTAAATTAGTTCCATTCCTTATATCATTTCTTGACTCCGACTCATTCTAAAGATCAAATATTTAAGATTACCCTCAAGATAGCGATATTAAACTGAAATTTGGGGATAAAAATGATCCAAAATTTTACAAAAAAAATAGTATATTAATATACCTAATATATTATATCCATATTATATATATATATTATATATATAATATTATATTGATATTACAAGTATTATATTTATGATATATGTTAAATTATAATATATGATCAATCATATTATTTTGATATTGATATTCAATAATAATTTTTAATTATCATATAAATATATTATTGTACTTGTTATTTATATTATGAAATTACTTAATACATTACTTATATTTACCTTTTTAATAAAAATAGTATTAAAATAATTTTATAATAAAATATAAAATTTATAATAGCTATTAATATATTTTAATAGAATTAATAATTTATAGGATCGATAAATATAATTTTTATTATGTTATATTTAATTTGTTAATAAATATATTTTATGAAACATATAAAGGATGGTTCTAGTATTATATAGTTGGAAATCTTGAATTCTAAAAAAACTATCAAATACATTACTCATGAATACCAAAAGATTTTTAGTCACTCAAATATAGCACACCAAATATGATGATTTTAGATTATCAAGGGTTACCAATGGTCTGAACAGTGATTTAATTTGGGACACCAAATAGCATCTCAATATAATAGAGATACAAAGAATTTTAATGAATTATTATTATCTTGATTATTATATATTTCTTCCTTCGTACCATTTACTATTACCACCATGCGCGCTGACGTTGATTCGGATCCTGCCATCTTGCAATATATTTATCTAAATAACCGCAACAACCAGTTATACTAAAATTAACCATGAATTATGATGACATATAACATTGTTAATTTGAATTCCAAACGGGATTTCTTAAATAAGGCATGAATAATTCATAAATAATTTATGAATTTTTGAATGATGAGATAAATCCTCGATCGCTTGGATTTCGGAAACCACGTCAAAAGTCATTTTTCAATGAGAAGAAAATTCATGAATAAGTATTGTTGCCATCCCATATTAGATCCAGGAGCACGAGGACCTTCCAATCCGATGGATCAAATCCCAGATCATGAGCCTCACACATGAAGTCACCATCCGATCATCGTCCCATCATCTCCCAGCCATCTGATCTATATATCTCAATCCACAACCCACTTCCCCCTTATCCATTTTTGTTTCCCCGGCCTCTCACTCTGCTAAAAATTTGAAGCTTTTTGCAACCAAACGCCAATACCTCTCTACCTCCTCTCCGAATTCAAGCCAAGAAACTCTCGTTCCAATGGCGACGGTGGGCTTCAACCTCGTCGGAGCCTTCAAAGGCTTCTCCTTAGCTTCGAGCTCGTCCTCCTCCTACTTGAAGGGCGACTTCGGCTCGCTCTCGCTCCGCCGCGGCGCCTCCGTCTCGTTTCCCTTGAGGGCTCCGCTAACGATCGAGTCGGCGCACAAGAAGGGGGCGGGAAGCACCAAGAATGGCCGGGATTCGAGGGGGAAGAGACTTGGAGTCAAGATCTATGGCGATCAGGTGGCCCAGCCCGGGGCTATCATCGTTCGGCAGCGCGGGACCAAGGTAAAAGCCCTTCTTTTGAAACCCTAACTTCCTTTTGCTTTACTTTGCAATTCTATATCATTCTTTCGGTTAAAGTTTGAAATTTTGTGGCTTTTGGTGCAATTCTTCTGAGAATTCTAATGTAACATCATTAGCACTTACGTGTCCGGCACTTCATTTATCACAAATCGAATCGAATTTCCTCTGTTTTAGTTTCCTGTTATGACTGTGATATCAAAACTTGTGCGGTTAAGAGGGAGTAATTTCTTTGAGTATTTCGTTCATTTGGTGGTATCACCAGAGCTATTCGTTACTGTTAGGAAAGCCTTATATAATCATTCTCATGAGATTGTTAGAGTTAAACAGTGACATTAGAGGTGAAGGAAGGGTGGTGGTGGCTTTGTTTTTGATTGAAGGGGTGTTGATAAGGAAGGCCTCATGGTTCAGGATTGTCTGCAACTTGAGAGAGGTGGCTATATTGCTGTTACTCATGTTGGAGATGGATTTATTAGTTTGAAATTATAAGTTGATGCTGCCAATGGCCATCTACAGTAGTTGTTTTATTGGCTGCTGCCTGTTCTACGACCGGAAGTTTCTAGCCTTCAATAAGAAGGTACAACAGGATGTAGATATGACATCCGCATACATTTCTATAAGACACTGCAATGATCATTGTTGGTGTAGAATCTGGTTGACGCCGGATCAAGCTCGATGAAGAAGAGGTCGTCGTTGGTGACCTGCAAAATAAAGTTCCGTCCGGAGTTGGTGGTGGTGGCTCCGACAGGATCCTTCGATGATCAAGTAAGCTTTCCTGGCCAATAGAAATGGAGTGCTCAGGCAAGAATTCAGCAAAGTTTTAGGAAGGAGAAGAGAGTCTAGAGAAAATGTATCTGGAGGATCCCTTTTTATAAACGAAGCCGGTCGTAACCGTTCGATAGTGGGCCGCTTGGAATCATATGAAATTTATTATGAAGAGAGATGTCGCTCGTAATAGACTAATAATGACAATCATAATCATCCGGTAATGGGGTCGCCTGTAGCAGACTGATAAATGACAGTCGTAACCGTCCGGTAGTGGGGTCGCTTGTAGTAGACTGATAAATGACAGTCGTAACCGTCCGGTAGTGGGATCGTCTGTTTGTTGTGATTTAATAGTCGAAGTCCGGAGGAAACGGGCATTGGTTGATGAAGAACTTTGACATATATCAATTTCAGAGGAGTTCGGACTCATAAAGGGAATACGGTTAGAGGAAATCATCTGGGAGGAATACTACTTGAAATCTGAAAGTAATCCACTGGAGGAATGCAGATGAAGTTTGATTGAAGGAGAAGTCCGGAAAGAGTTCGGCTCCTATAGGAATCCTACTGAAGGAGAAGTCCGAAAGAAGTTCGGCTGTAGGAGGTAGGAATCCGACTGAAGGAGAGGTCCGGAAGGAGTTCGGCTCCTGGAGGAATCCGACTGAAGGAAAGGTCCGGAAGGAGTTTGGCTCTTGTAGGAATCCGACTGAATGAGAGGTCCAGAAGAAGTTCGGCTCCCGTAGGAATCCGACTGAAGGAGAAGTCCGGAAGGAGTTTGGCCGTTGAAGAAAGAATTTTCGATCGAAGTTCTTTCGTGATTACCAGTTGCATTAGGCTAAGCATCAGACTGGACTTCGACGGGAGCGGGGTTTATCCTCAACAATAGTCCTCCCACTTTCGAGTTTGAAATTTAAAGAGAGTACAAAAAAGACGACTGCTGAAGTTATTTTTCGGGCTCTGCACCCGTTGAGGTTGAAGCTCGGGAGAGATCTTCTCCTGCTAAGGTTGAAGTAGATCCTATCTTCTGTTGAAGTTGAAGCTCGGGGGAGATCTTATCTCCAGTCGAGGTTGAAGGAGATCTTATCTCCTGTTAAAGTTGAAGCGCGGAGGAGATCTTATCTCCTGCCAAGGTTGAAGTAGATCCTATCTTTTATTGAAGTTGAAGTTCGGAGGAGATCTTATCTTCAACCGAGGTTGGAGGTTGAAGGAGATCTTATCTTCTGTTAAAGTTGAAGCTCGGCGAAAATCTTATCTTCAGCCGAGGTTGAAGAAGATCTTATCTCCTATTAAAATTGAAGGAGATCTTGTCGGGGCCTCTCCTCTCACCTCGTCTAAAATGAATGAGGCCTTCGACTTTGCTCACGTTAGGACGAGGTTCTCCTCCTGTAGGAGCACATAAGGACCGTTGTTAGGGTCTTTCTCTTCATCTCGTCTAAAATGAACGAGGTCTTCGATTTTGCTCATGTTAGGACGAGGTTCTCTTCCTTTTTCTAATAGACTGTAGGGGCACATAAGGATCGTTGTCAGGGCCTCTTCCCTCATCTCGTCTAAAATAAACGAGGCCACGTTAGGATGAGGTTCTCCTTCTATTTCTGACGTGCTGTAGGGGCACATAAGGGCCGTTGTCAGAGCATCTTTTCTCATCTCATCTAAAATGAACGAGGCCTTCGATTTTGCTGACGTTAGGATGAGATTTTTCTCCTATTCCTAACGGACTGTAGGGGCACTTAAGGGCCATTGTCAGGGTCTCTTCCCTCATCTCGTTTAAAATGAATGAGGCTTTTGATTTGCCGAGGTTAACATGGCCATTTTTGATTATTTCTTTCCTGTCATCACATAGTTTTTGCACCAAGAAACAATAATGTTGAAATGGAGGAGTTTTATTGAAGGAAAATTACTGGTAGTACATTCTCAGATTTTTTGAATTTCAAGATCGTGGGAGCGTTGTTCCTCCGAGCTTCTTCAGGCGATAAGTTTCGGATCGGACGATCTCCTTTATTTCATACGGGCCTTCCCAGTTCGGGGCGAGCTTCCCCTGGCTCTGAGGTTGAGAGATGGCGGCTCGTCGAAGCATTAAGTCTTCCACTCTGAACATTTTACCTCTGACTTTGGAGTTAAAGTATTGGACCACCCTTTGCCTGTAGGCCGCCATCCGAACCTGGGCTTCCTCTCTTTTTTCTTCCAGTAGATCAAGGTTGATTCCAAGGTCTTGTAAGTTATGCTACTCATTGAAGGCCACGATCCGTGCTGATGGGAGTTTAAGCTCGATTGGAATGACTGCCTCCGTTCCAAAAGCTAAGACGAATGGTGTTTTTCCAGTCGGTAGCCTTTGAGTAGTTCGGTACGTCCAGAGGACGTGGTAAAGTTTGTCCATTCAAGCCCCCTCAATAAGGTTCGGTTGGTCATCTCAGCTTTTCCATTTGCCTGTGGGTGAGCTATCGACGTGAAGTAATAAGAGATGTTTAGATCTTTGTAGAACTAAGTGAACCTCGTCCTAGCAAACTGTCGTCCGTCATCTGTTATGAGAGTTCGGAACAGACCAAATTGGTAGACGATTGACTTTCAGACGAAGTTCTGTACCTTGGTCTCAGTAACTTTTGTTAGTGGTTCGGCTTCGACTCATTTGGTGAAGTAGTCGATCGCAACCAGAAGGAACTTCTGTTGTCCGGATGCTGTTGGAAAAGGGTCAAGTATATCGATTTCCCACTGTGCAAATGGCCAAGGTGCGCTTAGTGGAGTAAGTTCGGAGGCCGGCTGTTTTTGTATGTTTGCATTTCTCTGACAGCGGTCACATTTTTTGACGTACTCCATAGAATTGTGGTACAAGATCGGCCAATAGTATCCTTGCCGAAGTAGTTTTTGTGACAGAGATTTGGCTCCTATATGACTTCCACAAATTTTCTCGTGCACTTTTTATAATGCAAAGTCGGCCTCTGAAGGTCGAAGATATTTTAACAGTGGTAGCGAATACGACTTTTTATACAACTTGCCCTCATACAAAACGTACCGGGAGGCTTGATTCCTGAGTTTTCGAGCTTCTTTCGGATCAGGAGGAAGAACTTCCTCTTTGAGATAGACAACTAACGGGTCAATCCAACTTGGCTTGAGCTCTATCTGTATAACGAGCAGTGATTCCTTTGAGCTTGGGCATTTTAGAGTTTCAAAAAATACTTCTTTGGACAGTTTGACTGGGGCTGAAGTGGCCAATTTAGAGAGAAGGTCGGCTTTCGTATTTTCTGCCCTTAGAATCTGTCGAATGCCAAAACTGCCGAAGATTGGAGTTAAATTCTTTACTTTCTTAAGGTATTTTATCATACTTTCCTTCCGTACTTCATAGTTGCCATTAACTTGACCGACCACTAATTGAAAATCATTGTAGACTTGAAGCCGATCTACTTTTAATTTTTTTGCTATTTTTAACCCGGCGATTATCGCTTTATATTCGGCCCCATTATTAATTGCAGGAAATTCGAAGCGTAGCACATACTTGGCGACGACTCCCTCGGGGTTGATTAAGATTAACCCCGTACCTACTCCAGTGGAGTTGGACGAACCATCCACGTACAGGGCCCAAAAACTTTCGGAAAGGTCGACACTTTCTTCGGTTGCAACCACGGGATGTTGGTTCCGTTTTGTTCAAGCTCGGCTTTATTTGGAATGGTACATTCAACTATAAAGTCGGCCAGTGCCTGAGCCTTGATTGCTGGCCGAGGTCAGTAGTTGATGTCGAATTTTGTTAATTCAATGGCCTATTTTGTAATTCTTGCGGAAGCACCCGTTTGATGAAGGATTGTTCTGATCGGCTGGTCAGTGAGGAGTGTTATAGCATGTCCCTGAAAGTAAGGTCGAAGTCTTCTTGCTGCAATTAGAAGAGCATAAGTCAATTTTTTCAACTTTATATATCTAGTCTCGGCATCCCTTAGGATCTGGCTTATGTAGTAGACTGATCGCTATACTTTCGCCTCTTTTTTGATCAGGACTGCCGTTAGCATCGCAGGGGAGACCACAAGGTAGAGAAACAGCTCTTCTCCGGATTCGGGTTTGGCTAGTAGGGGGCGAGCTGAGATAGTTCTTGAGCTCGTCGAACGTCTTTTGGTATTCCTGAGTCTAGTGAAAATCTTTTGGCTTCCTGAGGATGTGGAAGAAGGGCATGCATCGTTCGATCGATCTAGAGACAAAACGATTCCAAGACGCCACCTTCCCGGTCAGGCGCTGAACTTCCTTGATGGACCTCGGAGCGGTCATTTTTTGGATAGCTCGAATTTTCTTCGGGTTGGCCTCGATTCCTCGTCTCGAGATCATGAATCCCAAAAATTTTTCTGAGGCTACCCCAAAGGCGCACTTGGTTGGGTTCAGCTTCATCTTATATTTTCTGAGTGTATCAAAAGCCTCTTCAAGGTCGGCGACATGATTGATAGTTTTTCGGTTTTTGACCAGCATATCGTCGACGTAAACCTCCATATTACGGTCGATCTGCTCTTTGAAGATTTTATTGATCAAGCGTTGATAAGTCGCGCCTGCATTTTTAAGCCCGAAGGGCATGATCCTGTAACAGTAAAGACCACGGTTTGTAATAAAAGCAGTCTTCTTCCTGTCCTTCGGTGCTTTCCGAATTTGGTTGTAGCCAGAGAAGGCGTCCATGAAGGTGAGGAGCTCGTAGCCTGAAGTCGCATCCATCAGTTGGTCGATTTTGGGCAAAGAATAGCTGTCTTTTGGACAGGCCTTGTTAAGCTTCTTAAAGTCGATGCACATCCTCTACTTGCCGTTGGCTTTCTTGACCAGGATCACGTTAGAGACCCAAGTCGGATAGCTGACTTCTCGGATAAATCTGGCATTGAGAAGCTTGTCAACTTCTTCTGCTATTACTTTCTGCCTTTCTGGTGCATGGCCTCGAACTCTTTCTTTTTCACTGATCGATGCTTGGGGTCAATGGCCAGCCGATGTTCCATAACCTTGACGTCAATTCCAGGCATATTTGTCGGAACCCAGGCGGAGACGTTGGTATTCCTCCGTAAGAAGGTGATGAGCTGCTCCTGAACTTCATCTTCCAGATTGGAGTCAATTTGCACCGTATGCTCCGCATTTCCGTCATTTAGGGGGATGGTCACAAGATCTTCTATGGGCTCGCCCCGTTCTTCGGCAAAGTCATCGTGGACATCTAGCCCGTCAACAGGACAAGGGTCGGACTGTGCTTTTTTTCGCAGGGCAATTGAGTAGCAGTGCCTTGCCAGAGCTTGATCTCTCCTGACCTCTCCGATCTCGTAACTTGTCGGAAACTTTATCTTCAAATAATATGTGGACACCACCGTCCGAAGTGCATTTAAACCAGGTCGGTCAAGAATTGCGTTGTAAGCGGAGGGAGCTTTTACTATCAGGAAATTCACCTACGCTCCGAATTATTTTGGATATTGCTCGGCAACCACAGCTAGAGTCATTACACCTTCAACTGGTACTGCAGCACCAGCGAAGCCTACTAGGGGAAGTTTTTTGATCCAAGCTGACTATTAGATTTTGACATTTTGGAGAAAACATAATAAAACAAGACGTCAGCCGAACTTTCATTATCAACTAGAACGCGACGTGCATCATAGTCTGCTACATTTAAAAAGATTACAACCGCATCATTGTGCGGGAACTATACTCCCCGTGCATCTACCTCAGTGAAGGTTATGGGTTCTTTAGCCTTCCATCTTTTTACTGATCCTCCAGAGCCGCTGGCCTCTTCTCGCCGAAGTCCCCCAAAGATAGTGTTGATGATGTCGAGAGGCGGCCGATTTTCTTGTTGTTCCTCCCTCCTTGGTGGTTCAGGCTGCGGTAGTGCCCTCGGTCGATTTTCTCTCGCTTCAGATCGACGTTTGAGGAATCGACCCAGCCGATCTCTCCTGATGAGCTCCTCGATCTCGTCTTGGAGTTGAATGCATTTTTCAGTATCGTGGCCATGGTCACGATGGTAGAGACAGTATTTGTTAGAATTACGCTTGCCAGGATGAGTGCGCATTCTTTCTGGCCTCGGCAGTTGCTCTTTGATCTCCATCAATACTTGCATTTTTTGGAACATTAAGGGGGGCGTACTTGTGAAACCTTCTGGGGGGAGAACTTCTTCGTGCCCTTCTGTCGGGGCTTCTTTGACGACGAGCTCGAGGAGTTCGGGCTTGCTTGCGCTCGGGAGGAGTCCGTGAGCATGGCCGAACTTCATTCGGCCCTCCATCAGCTGCGGATTTATTAGATTCGCCCGTCTGCCGCTCTCCTGTGGCTTCTTCATCCTTCAATTTGAAGGTTTCTTCCGCTCGGGCATATCCTTCAGCCCGAACTAGCAGATCGGTAAAGTCCTTGGGGTACTTCTCCAGGGAGAACAATAAATCATTCTTCTGAAGGCCGTCCTTGAGTGCGGCCATTGCAACAGACTGATTCAAGTTTCGGACTTCCAATGCAGCAGCATTAAATCGGATGATATAAGCCCGGATAGATTTTTCCTTTTTCTGCTTGATATGCATCAGGAAATCCGAACCTCAGCGCGGACGTTGGCTGCTGACGAAGTGAGCCGCAAACTGATGGCTCATCTGGTCAAAAAAAAGATCGTATCCGGCTTCAACGTTGAGTACCAGTTTCTCGCTGCTTCCTTTAAGATAGATGAAAAAGCTCGACATAAGATGACGTCTGGTGCGCCATGGAGCAGCATCATGGTCCGAAAGGCCTCCAGATGATCGACTAGATCAGAGGTTCCGTCGTAGCTTTCAAATTGGAAAAGCTTGAAGTTCAGCGGAACGGGCTCTTGCATAATCCTCTGAGAAAAGGGAGGGTTAGTGCAAATATTATTACCATTTGAGGAGGGAGTATGACTGAGTTGTTCAATTTGTCGGCTCATTTTCTGGAGCCTTTGATTCAGGAGATCTTCACGATCGTTGATCTTTAGAGTAATCTAGTGGGACGGGGGCAAAGCTTCCCTCGGGGTCGAATCATGGTCCGAGCAATGGCTCTTCATCCTTTGTTTTTTCTTTTTGGAGGTCACCGACCGACTAGCCCGAGTCAGCCATCCTCTGACCGGATCATGGGGCTCCGAAAAAGCCTGCTCTAGTCGAATTGGCGTCGGAGCCTGCCGATGTATGGCCTGCACTGCCTCTGTAAGACCGCGAACTTGCTGGACTAGCAGGTTGAACTGCTCCGCATCCACCATGGCTGCAGGTGGAGCTTGAGTTGCCGGAGCTGGAGTGGGAACGGATGGATCTGGATGGGATATGGCTATAGAGGTCGTTGATTGCCGGGTTGAAGCTTTCCTGGGAGGCATTTTTTTTTCGGAAAGAACTCTAGAGAGAAAAAAGAGAGATCGTTGCTGAACATTCCTTTAAGAACAAGGGAATCTTAGGAATAGAGGGCCCTTCCTCTAGCGCTAATGCTGTTGGTGCAGAATCTGGTTGACGTCGGATCAAGCTGGAGTTGGGGAAGAAGAGGTCATCGTCGGTGATCTGCAAAACAAAGTTCCGTCCGGAGTCGGTGGTGGTGGCTCCGGCAGGACCTTCCGACGATCAAGTCAGCTCTTTTGGCCAACAAAAATGGAGTGCTCAGACAAGAATTCAGCAAAATTTTGGAAAGGAGAAGAGAGCTTAGAGAAAACGTATCTGGAGGGTCTCTTTTTATAGACGGAGCCTGTCGTAACCGTCCGGTAGTGGGCCACTCGGGGCTATGTGGAATTTATTACGGAGAGAGGTGTCGCTCGTAATAGACTGATAATGACAGTCGTAACTGTTTGATAGTGGGGTCGCCTATAGCAGACTGTTAAATGACAGTCGTAACCGTCCGATAGTGGGGTTGCTTGTAGCAGACTGATAGATGACAGTCGTAACCATTCGGTGGTGGGATCGTCTGTTCGTTGAGATTTAATAGTCGAAGTTTGAAGGAAGCAGGCGTTGGTTGGTGAAGAACTTTAACATATATCAATTTCAGGGGAGTTCGGACTCTCTAAAGGGAATACGGCTAGAAGGGATCATCTGGGAGGAGTACTACTTGAAATCTGGAAGTAATCCGTTGGAGAAATTCAGATGAAGTTTGACTGAAGGAGAAGTCCGGAAGGAGTTCGGCTTCTGTAGGAATCCGACTGAAGGAGAGGTCCGGAAGAAGTTCAGCTCCTGCAGGAATCCGACTGAAGGAGAAGTCCGGAAGGAGTTCGGCTCCTGTAGGAATCCGACTGAAGGAGAGGTCCGGAAGAAGTTCGGCTCCTGGAGAAATCCGACTGAAGGAGAGGTCCGGAAGGAGTTCGGCCGTAGGAGGTAGTAATCCGACTGAAGAAAAAGTCCGGAAGGAGTTCGGCTCCTGAAGGAATCCGACTGAAGGAAAAGTCCGGAAGGATTTTGGCTCTTATAGGAATTCGACTGAAGAAGAGGTCCGGATGGAGTTTGGCCACTGGAGGAAGAATTTTCGATCGAAGTTCTTTCATGATTATCAGTTGTATTAGGTTAAGCATCAGACTGGACTTTAGCGGGAGCGGGGTTTATCCCCAACAACCATCATTGTTGGCAAATCTTTGGTTTATCCTTTATTGTCCAACTAAACATGAAGGCTTTGATGCGATTCATCTAAGGTTTCCTTGGACTAGAAAAATGTCTAGTTAAGGTGAAAAGAATGCATGGTATGCATTCATCTTTAGAGCATAAAACAAATGAGTCAGAGAGCTGAAATGCAAATAGGAGGGAGAATGGGAACTGTACTCTCAGATTGGAGAGTGGAATAGAGCATAAACAGAAATGGTTTGGGGTTCAAGAGTTGGGAAAACCAAAGAAAATATGATTAGTCTGACCCATTCCTTTTTTTTTTTAATAAATTTTTATTTTTCAAAGAATGGGACTGCTAAAGCTTGATGATCCACATTTTCATTTTTGACTTCCTTTTTTTTAAGGGAAATTCAGTAGAGACTTTGAATTCAAGTTTTCATCATTATAGTGTTAAGTACTCCTGAATTTGGACCACTTTTAAGTAGGAAGCATTGTGAGGAGGAAACTTTTTTCATTTTTCTTCTGCAAGGAAGGAATTGGGGTTACAGAGGTGACACATAGATACCCTTGTCCTGGATCCATGGAATGCTACTGAAATTTCTTTGACTTAGTGATGCTCCAACTTAGTATTTTCCTTTAAAAGCCCTTTGATGAAAGTAGTGTGTTCTTGTGCCATCATTGGATTTCATGTTTAATATTTTGTTGGCGATTCTTGATCAAAGAATGATGCATTGGTCTTTGAGGCAGATTTTTTTTCACTCTTAAAAATATATTATTTGTGACTGATGGTATGTCTGAAAAAGTGGGATGTAGACATTTTTCATTTCATCCGAACTCCAGTTTGCTAGGCCTATTCATATATTTATTTATGTACGAGTGTGTGTAGGTGTGTATGTATGTTTGTCTGCCTACCTGCTTGTCTGTTTGTTGGTATGTATGTATGTATGTATGTATATGATCCATGTTACTTGGACTCTCTTGTTCACCTCGAAGAATCTACACATATAATGTCTTGCACTCTTTCTTTGCAGCAACTTCTAGGGAATGGCACCTAGTTGGCCTTTCTAATAAGGCCAACCCACAAAAATGACATAAGAAGAAGATTTGTGTTACTTATAAAGGTTGTTAAGGATGTAGGGATTGAAATAACTTTATGAGATGCCATAGTTTCTTGCATCCTGGAGCTGATTTTGGAGCTATGAGATATTTGTATTGAAACGTCTTAACAGATTATTCTTTTTATGTTTTCTGTCATGAATAAATAAAATGAATATGTAAATTTAGAATTTTCCTGCACATTCCTGTATTTTCATTTTTTTTTTTCCTTTTGCAAAGTCAGACACTTATAAGTCTGAATCCAATTCTCCCATCTGTGTAAGCAAATAATGTGCAAAACCTCCAGTTTTATAGGAATTACTCACATTTGCAACAATTCTCCTGTCAGTATTACTGAGAATATGTTATGGTTGTAGCATTACATTGTATGATAGTTTGCTTTTTAACACTTCAATTTATTGCAAAATTTCAGTTCCATCCTGGAAAAAATGTTGGACTGGGCAAGGATCACACCATTTTCTCTTTGATAGATGGGCTGGTCAAGTTTGAGAAGTTTGGGCCAGACAAGAAAAAGGTAAATTTGGAATTCTGGATGATATGTATTTTCATGTATTTGTTAATTTTAGACTTTTCAATGACATGTCATCTGACATAACACAACAGGTTAGTGTTTACCCACGAATTGAACAGCCTGAGAACCCAAATAGTTACGGAGCAAAGAAAAGGGAGAACTTCCGGCTACAGCGTGAGCGCAAAAAGGCCAAAAAGGAAGGTACTCTTTCTCCGCAATTGGTACTGGCATCAACAGAGGAAGTTTCTGATGCCACTCCCATTTGCTGACAAAATGCCTATGAAAATTTGTATTCAAAATAACTGCTCCGACTGGTTTTGCTTTTGCTGTGGTTGATGTGTAAATCAACAAATGCAATATGAATAGGAGAAGGCTCCAATTTTTCTTTGCTGCATATTTTTGCTTTTTTTTTTTTAAAAAAAAAAAATAGATTAGATTTTTATTTATTTATTTATTTTTACTGGAGAAATAGAAGTACAACTAATAGTCTATGGTTATGGTTCTTAATTGAGGTGGTATGAGATTTGGACCCCACATAGTACCTAACTAAACTATAGGTGTAAATTTTGAAAAATTTTGAAGGTTTATGAGATCTGGAAGTTCCATGTTGCAGTATGGATTTAAATTTGTACTATGCTGGTGCATTTGATCCTGGAGCATCAACATGTTTATGGCTCTCGTGCTGAATTTGTTTTGATGGTTCCCTTTTTCTTCATAAAATTTAAAACTAGAATTGCTAAATTTCTGCATGGTAGCAAACGCATAATAGACATCTGGGATTCTGGATAAATAAATAAATGATATACAAATAAAAGTTATGTTTTAATTAAATTTTTTCTACTCTATCATGTATAAAATAAACATAACAAAGAATTGGGCTGCGTAAGCAGGTCTTGATTTCAAAATAATGATCTTCTCCCTTTTTTTTTTTTAAATGAAAAATTTTCGAGCTTTGAAAATTAATATTTTTAAGAAGGTATTTGGTTGTTAAAATGAGATCGTTGAAACATAATGATTTTAGATGATAAGGCATCTTGTTGAGTATGGTTGGCAGGCTTCATGTAATTTTTAGTTTTTTAATGTTTTGGTGGATTAATCAAAAAGTCAGATTATAGGAGAGCTTTTTTGGTGTATATGAAAGGTTCCACATAACGATGATATATTTGAATTTGACTGACGTGGAGAATACTATAATATTGCCCTTTGGGAAGAAAGGAAAGAAAAACGATAGGGTAACTAGATGTCTAGCATGCTTCAGAAAAAAATAGGAAAGGAAAATATGGCTAGTGGGATTACTTTGTCGGGGTGTGGGCATTCTAAGTACAAAATTTTGACAGAAGGTATCCTTCAAGGAGTATTCTGAAATATGAAACTTCCTTTTTGTAATATAGTATAGGTGAGATCTATACTTTATTATCAAGATTAATGAAAGAGAGATCTACATTTTCTACAATTGGCTGCATGTGCTCGATGGTTTTATAAGAATACCTTCATCCAACACAAGTTCCATGTACTTGAGATTACTTGTGATGATGGTCTTGTCTCTCACACAAAGGGCATCAAGAGTCTGTTTTACTTTGGCATGTGATCGTCATGCAAACTGTCGCTATTTATATGTAGCCATTGCTCTGCTTAAGAAATATACCTTTGTAGTCTATTCTAATATCATAATGAAACCTGAAGTCTATACCTTTGTATTGTTATTCAAATATCATAATGAAACCTGAAGGCTTTTATACTATAATGCTTCATTATGCCATTACCACCTTGACCCTATTCAAGATTTTTATTTGCATTAAGAGGATACTTAAGTTAAGGCTATGGGCAACTTAGGTCGGGGTTTGGATCCGTGTCTAAGTTATGCTTCAAATCTGGACGTACGCTAAACCAATGATGGCTACAATGCTTTGCACTCTATGCAAGCCCTTGTATGCAGCCGGTGTACAAGTTAAGCCCAACTCCTCCGACCAAAGGATAGGGAAGAAAACAAGAAAGCGTCGAGACATAAGATGTGGGTGTAGAGGAGAGGAGACAAAACAAGATGAAGAATAATACAATCACAAGCTAACTGCATCCAAAAACCTTTGGCAATATTAATATTAGACAAATATGCATATAAACTCATCTGAACATCAAGTAGTTGTAAAACTGTTTCACAATACAAATTAATTATCTCCTTTTGACTTCTTATTGGAAATTAGAATTTGTTATTGCGGGCTTCAAAGAGTAGGGAAGATAATTGTAGGTAGGTGAAGAGAATGGTATAACCCACTTGCATGTGTTGCCTATTTTGTATGTCTATACAAGAGTATAACCCACTTGTATGTGTTGCCTATTTTGTATGTCTACACAAGAGTATATATGAGGACCCATGCATGTGTCTGTTTAGTTCCATTGGGAAGGTCTTAGATACTTAAGTAAGGCTAAGGATTCTGGAATAATATCTTTTGGCTAGTCTTTTTAGATGAGGCCGTAGATCATTATAAGTGGAATTGAAGTGGACTTGGCCCATGGTCCATGAGTGATGGGGAGATGCTACAACCCTTTCAGGACTAACCATGAGCGAATCATGGTGATTGTGACTGGACCCTTCTCTAGGCAAGAAAGTTAGGCTTAAACAAGGGGAGTGTGAGGACCCATGCATGCACGTATTTAGCACTTAAATAGGGCGAGGACCTCAAAATAATAACATTTGATTGCCATTTTGGGTGAGGCTTTGGGTCATTAGAAACTTTTGTGGGCATGTGCTTAGTCCCATGTTGTTGTATGTAGAAAAAATCTTGAGTACTTATACGGGGTTAAGGATTTCAAATAAAATTTTTTTGGCTAGCCTTTTTGGGTAGGGTTGTAGGTTGTTGCAAATAATATTGGAGCGAACTCGAGCAGCGGTCCATGTGAACTAGGGGACACGATAATGCGGCCTCTTTTGGGGCTGATCATGAGCCTAGCTTGGTGTTTATGACTCTGATTGGACCACTAGCCCGGTGAGGATGCATAGCTAGAATGATTGGAGCTTGTAAGGCTGTGTTTAGTCCCATATTGGTTGTGCATAGAAAAGATCTTTGGTACTTATACAGGGCCAAGGAACCCCACAACAACTTCTTGGCTAGTCTTTATGGATGAGGTCTTGGGTCATCATTGCACAAATATGAATAGTGGCTAGAATAAGAAACAAGAATAAGAGTTTGGGAGAGAAAAATTGAGATGTTTGTGAATGGATTGTGCTATCTGAGAGATATGGCGGCCTCAAATCTTAAGTACACCCAAGTATTTCTTTACCTAATTAATGACTATAAACAATTCTATCATGTGGCTACACTAACATTAAAAAGTTGTCTGAATATCATGAGGACCGACATGATTTCAAGGCATGATACCATTGTATGGCTAAACTTTGTTATGCAACCATGATCTGCATCACCTAAGCCTTTATATTCAGCAAGTCTAAACATTCACTTGTTTTCCTTCTAAGATAAAAGTATAAACTCTTCTCTGTCCTATTTCAGTAGGAAAATTGATGAAGCTGCATTTATATGAATCAGTAACATGGTATATAGAAGTTATAAACCTGAAGATTGAGGGAGGAAAGTATCAAAGAATGAGAGGTTCAAGCTGGGATGAGAAACAGTAGATGTGAGATCCACCACTTTTTTTAATGAGGTATGGTCACCTGTAAGAAATAATATAATATCAGATACTACCTTTTTGACATCCATACCTGCATCCTGTTGTTGACATATGCAGGGAGAGGGTTTGAGTTTTCTAGTAAGTGGGTATATTAAAAATTCTTCTGTAGATATTGATCTCTAAAGATCTCATGCCCATCCCCATTTATTGGATGAGACCACAGTCTCGCAAAGTGAAAAATGTAGAAAGTGGGTATTCTAAACAAAATGACTACGGTGATGAAAGAATGAAAAGGACTTTTTATAAAAAAAAAAACAATTTCAGTTCAATATCTTAATTTGTCTACCTTTTCTATGGCTTTAGATACAGAAGAATGAAAGAGAGTGATAATTGAGGATTGATTTGTTTAGATGGGTAGTTGTATATCTTTAGCGAATCCTTCTAGTGATGGTCAAGGATGACGATGGTTGAAGGCTATTTACATTAACTTGAACTGGGGGTTCTCTCTTTTTTTAGAGGAGTGTAACCTCGAAGATGAGCCAGGAAGTTTGCTTGGGGGTCAAAGTATAATTACCGACAATATACATCTCGTCTAAATGTGATTGTGATAATACAAAGATCAGATGCATCAACGGTAGAAAATTTTTGTATTCATCTCACCTTAATGTGTTGATATGAAAATCAATTAAAAGAAACATAATTCCCTTGATTCACATTTCAATACAATAATTATAATATACTTTTTTTATAGCTATGTAGAATAATGTTTTACTCTTAAACAATTCAAAAATGATCTGTATCTTATAAATAACGAATTGAATAAATATTAATCACTCTTTTCATTATAATGTTAAGTAATGAAAGGGACTCGATTATTTGCGGATATTTCTGTGCTTTAAATGCTCGAACTAAATTAAGAACTAGACAATGGACAAACGATAAAGAGTTAAAAAACATAAAAAGCTCCAATAAACTGAGATTGAAATATAAACTTAGGGAATGGACTTTGATTGGAGTTGGTGGATCGAGACTGTTGGGATCGCTATTGCTTAACCATAGGTGGGGTTTTCACTATTGCTTCTTTGAGCTCATCATCCTAGTTGTAGGGGGGAACTAAGAGAGGATTGGGGATGATCCTGCAATGCTTCTCAAATCTTGCACATGATAAGAAAGTGAGAGGAAGGACATTTGACAAAGTTTCTTCGGTCTTGGTGGTTGTACATACAATAAACATGTTTTGTCAATATTTTTTACAATCCATGATCTGGATCATAAAATTCATATTACAAGTACCATCACTGATCTAGATCAAATCCCTAGATCGAGATCAATTTGTATCATAAGATCCCAATTTCAATATTACGATTCAGGTTGTGGATTATTATCCTTTAGATCTTAGATTTAGTTCTAGCCATCTTGGTTATGAATTTACATACTAAATTATTAGGATACCCATATTCCTATTTATTTCATTGACTTTTACAAAGATCAATTCATCATTGAAAAACTTCCATAATATCAAATCAGCAATCTCCTTTAAATTTTTAACTTTATAAGGAATGAAAAAGAGATTTAGTCCAAGAAAGAAAATGAGGGAGACTTTTCATATCTCTTTTGCTATTTTTAAAATTTGATTCCTTCTAGACCATCTTATCTTAAAAGAGAACTGAATTTAATAAGCCTTTACATGTGTATGTATATAGGGTCAATTAACTCTCATGAAGATATTGTTTATACTTCTATGGTGAAATAAAGACTATATCGATTAACTAAACTTGGTTTTTGTTTCTTGGACATGATATTCATGAGCTTATGGTTGTTGAAAAGTGAACTTGTATGTCTTTATACGATGATTTCGCACTCACGTCGCCATTTAATCAATGCTTCTTTTCGTGCTCTCTCAACCCATTTTTTTATGTCTAAAGGAAATCAACAAGTTTTATGATTTGTGATAAGATTTGACTCCCTCCACAATTTGCAATACAGCAATATTGTACATCAATATGCAGAAAGCCTCTTAGGACTTGTTTGGTTCATAGGAAGTGGAGGGGGAAGAGGTAATTCCTAAAAAGTGAAGAGGGATCTTTTGTTTGATTGGAATTTTAAGAGAAAAGAGAAGGAAAAAAGCTCTTTCCATGGGAAGACACTTTCCATATTTCATGGAAAGTAGAAATCCATAGAAAAAGTGGATTTTGGAACTTCCCATGGGATGGGAAGTGATGGCTTTTTTCTTTTCAAAAATATCATTTTACAAATATGTGATCGTAGAGCATACAAATTATTGAAAATATCATTAAATATTATTTTTATAAATATTAATATAATATTCTATTAATATTATCCTAATATTTATATTAATATAAATATATTAATATTATTTTCATATTTATACTAATATATTATTTTTATTAATATTAATATAAAATTTATATTTATATATTAATATTTATATTAATATAATACTATATTTATATTTATCTTAATAATATTAAAATATTAGTATTATTTTAATATAATATTAATACACATATATTAATATTGTATTAATATAACAAAAATATATTAATATTATAGTAGTACAAATATAAATATAATACTATTATTTATATAAATTTGGGAGCAAAAATGTATGACCTTATATCTATTAAAGGTATGATAGGTATTTTACACGATTTTTTTAAGAAAGTGGATGTTTCACCAAACAGAAGCTACTTTGGAATAGGATGCAAAATCATAGTCCGAAAAAGTTACTTTTGATAAAATATTCTTCCTACGAACCAAATAAATCCTTAGTCACCTATAGATATCCCTTGCAGGGGACGGGAGAAGAGAGAGAGCCGCAGCCTTACCTAAATACCTTGGTTGGAATTGGAAGCATGAGAGTGGGAGAGGTCATTCAAGAATGGGGAGCCTTGCCTCAAGCCCCAACATGAGAGAGGGCCAGTGAGGGAGACGGTCATGGCAGGGATGTGATGTTGCAAAGTACAGGAAATACCAAAATCTTGTTAGTCCCATTTTATGTTTTATTATAAATTCTTGACTTATCAAATGGTTGTAATAAGATTGAGTTCTGAGTGGTCTAGGGGGGCCTATGGGGTTTGGTCATCCTAGTGGGAGGTTAGGTTGTGGACGTACAACGAAACATCCAATGAACGGAAGGGAGATGGTAAAGAAGATTCTTGGTGGCAGGGAGGCTCATGCCCCCTCCCACCCTCTACCTTCCTGTTACCTTGGTCAGCAAATGAGTGCATGGAAGATCACAACCTTTTGTTTTCACTTGCATAGAAAGTTTGAGTTAACTCAAGCTTGCCTATAGAGACAGATTAGAGGTACCAATTATCCTTCAAGGTTAAGTGGCTATTGTTTCTATTTTTCCCCCACTTTTCCTGCTAATAGATGAAAGTAAGGAAAAGTCTCCCTCCCTCCCTCTCTCATATGTACATACACGGATACAAAATTAACCTGATTTCTTCTTATTGAAAAAATTCAAAGCACCATCTTATATCATTATTAGTATTATGTCTAAATAAGTCATTATCTTTAGTCAAAATTAACCTGATCTTACCATACATACATATATTATTATGTCTAAATAAGTCATTATCTTTAGTCAAAATCAACCCGATCTTATTATACATACATATATGTATGCATACAAAAATTAACCAGATTTTTTACTATTGAAAAAAAAAATTGAAGCACCGTCATATATTATTTAGATATGATACTAATTATATCCTGATTTCACACATACATACCTACATACATACAAAATAACCTGAGTTCTTATTATTGGAAAAATTTCAAAGAACCATCTTATATCATTATTAATATTGTGTCTAAATAAGTCATTGACTTTAGTCAAAACTAACCTGATTTCTTATTATTTAAAAAATTCAAATCACCATCAAATAACTTTTTTAGTTTCATGTCTAAAAATGTCATTATCTTATGGGAACCAGTGGAGCTTCTAAGTTTCTGCTGATCTCAAGATGTTTTCGTTTGAGTGTCATCTGGTGCCAAAAAGAAAGCACTGGTCGAGGACTAGGTTCACGTTTGTGACAGTTGACACTTGAATCATCTGGAGGCCACAACCCAACGTCAGGAAGCAAGTGTTGATTCCATATAGGACTGAATTGTTGACAATCTAATCGATCCTGCAAAAACTTGGCTTTGTGGAGTAAGAGATACAATCTTTGAGTTAAAAGAGTAAGATTATACAGTATCAATTTTTTGGTTTAGCGAAAGTTCAAAGAAAAGGGACAAACCTGGAGTAAATAATTGAAGAGACCGTGTTGCTGCAGTTAAAAAGCAGAGACTTTTAAAATGGATAAAAATGATGTTATACAGGATGAACATTTACTTGACTGCGACTTCCTTTGTCAAGTCTGTGGAATAGAAATCTCTTCCATATGGTTTTATCTCGAAGGCCTTATTCTATGTAGACAAGGTATCTACTTGCATTGGCGGAAGGCTGAGAGTTCTAGCAGTCTCCTATATGTAGAAGAGCTGCAGAGGAATGTCCTTCAGTTTGATTATTAGAGGACGGTGACTTTGTTGAATACCTCAAGCTTCTGTTCCGCAACAACTGAACATAACCCTTGGAGGTGACAAAACACCATTAAATTTTGAGTGGACCGTGCTTTAATATTGTAGTGCAGCATCAAGGCTGATGGTTTATACCAACCTCTTAAATCTCCAAGGTGGTGTTCAATATGCTTTAGTGTGCTCATAGTGGATCAACCAGCTGAAGCTGTGAGATGGGAAGCACCCAAGTCTTATTTTCTGACACTAGTATTTCTCACATGCAATGGTCTTGAATTCAAAAAAAGGGAAGAGAGATTTATGGCAGAGCAAAAGATTGCTCTTCTTCTCTCCCTCAAATGTATAAGCCCATTTCATAATTATAAGAAGGCTTTGCCTTTTGGATTCTGGCTTCAGTATGTCCCAACTTGAGAGTTTTCTTTATATATGGAGATGAGATATGAGAAGTTTGTGATAGTTCAAGTGATTCATAAATCTAACAGTTGAATCCAAAGGTAATAGAGTCAATGGCATGATAAGTTGGTAGAGAACTGAGGCATGCTAGCTCTTGTTTGAACTCCTGATAGTCTCGAAAAAGAAATCCACTACAAGACCTTACATGTTACATATTGTATCTCATTCAAAAACAGGCATTAATGTTCCACACAAAAGGATATAAGAGTAACTCATGGCAATTGCTTCAAGCTCCCATTCAGAAGATGGATAGGTAGATTGCAGAGACCACAGCAATGGTGAAGGTACCATCAAAACAGTTCCGATGCATGACGACTCCAGATGTAGGGGTAGCATTAGTGGATGCTGAATTAGCTGCATACATGTGTTGACACAATTTTGACTTAGGAAATTACTCTGAAACTACTGTAAACTATAAGAGAGCATAAATTTTATGAAGCTTTACTTTTAGTAGTCCCATTGAAGATAGAATAGTCTGGCGAGCTTGGAGATATATTTAGAAGTTCTGTCAAACAAGTCAGAAACAGGAGAGAAGTGAGAGAAGATAATAAAATTTCTTTAGTCATGATTGACAGCCACCACTGGTTGTTTCATCTGTTAATATGAAGGACAAAATGATTTCATAGTTTGTTTGAGAAAAAAGTTGTCTTTGTAATAAACACATATTATTATTAATTTTTATGGGTTCTGTTCTTTCTTAGAACTTAACATTAGTTAGTACAGAAACATATATTATAGGTGTTATGTAATCAATGCTTATGAACTAAAGAGCAAACCTGTCACTGATTATGGTCAGTACTAACTTTGCCAATATCTGGTGCAAATCTGAACTAGAATTTGATGGCTGATATCACGTTAAGCCAGTCAAAAATTGACAGCCAATTTTTTTTTTTTTGGCTAGAGAAGCCACTACAAAGCTTAACAAACTTCTGGATTGTGAAAAATTTAAGTATGTGAGTACCGAGTGGCACCTAATTTTGATGTTATTCCATGGTCAGCAGATTGCTGGAATTCTTCAACATAGACAAAAGATCACTGAAAAGCTTTTTTCTATTAAAACGTTTTCTCAAATTTTGCCAATCTTTTCTTGCTTTGATTTGGCATCTGAAAAGTGAAAAGGATGTTTTTAATGGCTCAAGGACCAAAAGCTGTAAAAAGAATTCATTGTATTGCAGGCTTGGGATGGGAACTTCCTGCGCAATACTAAGGCCGTTTGGTTTCATCTTGTGGATTCCATCAAGTTGATTTAATTTTTGATGGAACAGTTAAAATATCGAAGTTGATTTTTTCGATTTTAAATACAAATTAATCAAATCTGTTAAAAACTACAACATCAAATGTTGAGATCTGAAGATTAGAAAGATTGATATTTAATTTCTTCCTCTGCATACCGAACTAGTAATTGGTTTCATACTGTGAATTGGAACGTGGTTTGCTGGCATAAAAGATGATGGTTTTAAAGCTGATAAAACTTAAAAAACTGAAATAAAACAAGAATTCAGAGGAAGGCTTTTAGAGGTCGGTGCTTCATTGCATTGATATTAACAACTCTTGTAAATCATGGAAAATTTCTTTGGGAAAGTATCTGCATATTGACATGGAGATAAGCATTTGATGCCTAGAATTGGTTTAATATATTTGTCATCATTTAATATTATGTCATTTTGTTTATTTCATTATTGCCTAGAATGCCAATGTTATATTATCTTTTCAATTCCATCAAAAACAATATTACATTTTCAAGAAAAGTAAGTTTAAGCTCAAAGGAATATGTTCATATTTTAATTCTGGTTTGCTGATTTTTTGATGCTAGAATTATAAAGATGTTCATTTGTTCTGGTCAATTGCTTATTGACTTTTAACACTATTCTAACTCCGAGTTATTTTTTGAGTGAGAGTTCTAAGTTATCCAGTTAACTTATTTCAAAAAAACAAGGGCAAACACATCTTTCCTTTGGGTCTTATGTCGACAAAGGTCGAGTGTTTGGCTTTTGATTCCTTAGTTCTATGGAACTAATACAAATGTGTCATTGAACCAATAAATTTGTCATCAAATGTGCCATTTAATCCTTCCGACTGTCGTACGTAAATGTGACAGCAGTCTACAATATAGCTTCAACCATTGTAGTTTTTATTCTGGGCGCGCTCTCAATATTAGATGAACATGGAAGTAGAACCGGGGGTTTGTTGGTTCACAAAACAGCCATCATACAACAATTTCCATAGCCCCAAGTTATGTTCTGTTTGGCTAATGACACTGTAATCTTGTTCTACTAGTTGCCATAAATAATGAACGTAAATAAAACTATCACTTATTGATTTCAGATGTCCTTGTCGGTTCAAGGAAAACACTTTGTTCCTCAAACTGTGACAATCAAAAGTTGTTTTCTTTTTTTTTTACTTTTATTATCCAATGTTTCGTGTCATTGATGACTTATAATCATAATAGCATTCCCTCAATCTTTTCAAAATGAATCATGCCTAGTTTTAAGTAATGTCGTAGGCTTGCACACATTCATTTATGTAACTAAATACATTTCTAAAAGTTAAAGGCCTGTTTGATATCATTGTTGATTTTATGTTTTTGTTTCTCTACAAATTAGTGAAATGCCAGATGTGGATCAATTTTGTATATTGCATTTGCACAAAACATCTGCTATTCTTTGCTTTTTTAATTATTTTTATTTTCACCCTTTTCTGGAAGCAATGATCTACGCTACCAAAATCTCAAAACATTTTACAAACAATTTTGGAAACGAAAAAGCTCGTGCAGTCTAGTTCACTTATCTTCAAAGGGTTTTGAAAAATAAAAACAGAAAAGAATATAACAAAGAATCAGTAAGAATGACAAAAAAATCGACTGAATATCCGAAGCAATAATCACAAAACCATATGCTGGAAGGTTATTTTTCCTTTTTTTTAAAAAAAAGGGGTTTCCCCTATCAGCAAAACCAATGAAGCTTCCCTCCTGATTATGCTTATCACTTTTGGTACATTTAATGCAATGGTAAAAAGTTTCAGATTGCCATAAATGTCACAAGGCATGGAATGAATGCACGAAACAATAAGATTATGCAATAGATGTTTAACCATGATATGAATCATAAGTAATTAATTTCAAAATATAATGACGTTAAATTTGATTTGATTGCACCGTGTGAGGGCCATCATAAGCACCCATCCATCCGTCTAATAAGTTTAAAATATATAACTCGAACAGCTTATCTTTGAATTGATCTGAATTTAAAGATGGTCCACAGATCAGATCATGCAGAACCATACACAGGCCTATGCTAGCACGGTTGAAAAGCGAACAATTAATCTACCCCAAAAACAGCATATGAAATATGTTGCCCAGAAATAGGATTGGTCAGGTCCGGTTAAAATATGAACCTAACCTGATTCAATTAGTAAACCTATTGAGCCGACCTGGTCTTCTGACTGGTTCTTTAGCAAACTCTTAAACCCAACACACAAATTAATGAATCGAAACCAAGCTGACTCCGACCTTCGCTACCTAAAAGAGAAGTCGAAAAGACTCCTAGATTTTCAACACAAACACCATATGGGTGTAGGCTGGTTGGCTAAGTTGATTTGGTTAGGACTCTTGCCATATGATACAGCTCAAGTTTGAGTTGTCTATATCTCAGGTCAGGATCCTTTTTTGTTTTTTGAGCGATGCCAGTTTAGAAGTCCTTTCATGGAGATTCTGATTTGGTTAAATTTCTGCCTTAACTAGGATCCAGCCAGCGTGAAACGGAGAATAATATTTTCCATTTCAAGCGCAATCCAGATAAGAAACATGTTGGGCGAACCTAAAACATGTTGCAAATCTTTGAGAAAGAGATGCATGTTTCAGAGATCTCAGTACCGCCAATAATGATCACCCAAATGGTAGTAGTTTAGGAGTGTTCTTACTAGGGCAGTCACCGACGCTGGCGTTAGCTAGCTTGCAAGCCCCTGGAAGCTGGAGGAGTCTATCGAACTGCAGCCCAAGACTCTTGATGGTCGAGGAGCCGGCATGCGTCTGCTGGATGATGTAGCAGAGGCAGACGGCATCTTTGTTTCGGATGTCGGTCACCGAGCCGCAACATTGGCTCGTGGGCGTGTCGGTCTTGGCAGCAGCGAAGTCCAGGCATCCGGTCAGCTTCTGGAACTCCGGCGCGCACTTACTTTGGAGAGAGGAGTCGTCGGGGGAGGCCACCAGCAGGAGCGATAAGAGGATCAGGCAAGAAAGGAGAACGGATTGGATGCCACCCTCCATTTCCCTTGAAAGCTAATATCTCTCAAGGTGTGTAGCTGGAGTTGCATGTTATGTATGGCAAGGAGGGAGATGGATGTATATGTAGATGAGGATGTGAGAAAAGCAGCGAGCATTGAATTGGGGTGTTGAATGTGAGGCTGTATTGGTGGCGATGGGCTTTTAATGAGGGCCTGTTTTGTTGTCGTTTAATGCTGAGTAGGTGGGGCAGGTTCTCGAAGCACGGTTGTGAACCTCCTATGTTCCGTGGTCTAACATGCATGGGTCCGGTGTCCTGGAAGGAGTCATTTTAGGCTCGCATGGGCTCATGGCCTTAAGGGGAACTTCGGTTCATTTCTTGACACCTAACCAAGGGTCCACGCTCCCGAGTCTTAGATATGAAAGCACGAAAGAAGGCTCGTGGGATTGTGATATTTGGGAACATGTACTGAATTCTATTGAATGGACCGAGCAGGTTTCGGTCTCCTGCCAGAAGGTTCCTAAATGATCATTTATTACTTTTCAGTTTTTAGATTGGGGTGGTTGGGTGTTCATTCTGGAGGGACCCTTTTCTATTCAATGAAAACAACCCTCATAAATGAAGAACTTGTGGGCTTGGTTGAGCGACCTCATTTCGGCTTTAAAGGAATATGATTATGGCTTTAGTCTGTTCTTTAGGTTTGAGTTCATTACTTGGGTTTTTGAGCTTCGGGTTTATAACTCTATATTCAGCTTCACATGGATGGTGCTGTAAATAGTGTAATGGAGAAGGAATCTGATTTATTTTTTAATTCTTTATAGATGAGGTTCACAGCTCTCACGTAGCCCACTTCGCATAATTTGATTTTACAAGCTTTCATCTCTATCTTTCTTAGTTCTTATTTATATCGATACGAAGGTTCTGTTACTTACTTGGGTTACCCGGATGGAGTCCATGTACTTTGCATCAAGTTTATAGATAGCATGCTTGCAAGTTCTCATCCATTATGTGTCTCATTAATTGTATCCATCATCTTGAAGTGCAATTTGTTGGGCGAGGCGTTGTCTGATTTGGCCTCCAGCCTATGGCACGTGGTCTCATGATTTTATCCTTTAAAAGATATCTTATGAAGGACAAGTTTTCAAAGATGCTGCCCTCCCATAATAGTTATCTCCTCAGACCGTGTGTGTGTGGACAAGAGGTGGTTCCCACAAATGGTGTCAATGTTGCGATTAAGGGCACGGTCTTTGTTATCGCATGCGTAAGATATTGTCCGCTTCAACTTTTAGTCCATGGCATGGGGGTCTCATAGTTTTGCCCCACCTCAAAGAAGGAGAGAAGGATTTATTCGATATAAGCCATAGTTTCTCGTTGACTCACAACTAATATGAAATTAAAGGTGCTATCCGATCGATATAATATAAATAATATCCGTGTAACTTACCGAAAAGGTGAGCATGTGATATTTAGACGTTGCACATCCAAATGCATGTGGAGACGGTAATCAATGGAATGAGTAAAGAAAAATGCATACATGCAATTCTCCAACTTCTCTACACCACTGAAGTAGGTGGGTTCCATGCAAATTATACTGGAAATTATCAGCCACCAGTACGGTTCTCAGGCTACTTCCAGGGTGCAACATCCTTTGACTTTCAATTACTTTGTTGCACATGTCGATGGATGAATCCAATGAACCAACCATTTGGAAGCACAAGTTGGCATATTTAACCATTCGGAAAGTTTAGTTTCAGTTTAAATTTCATTTGGTGTAAGAAAGCTATAGAATACTCTTAGAGGATTCTTTAGCATAAATTATTCATCATGTAGTTTATACCGAACCACATCAATTGATGGCAATTGTTAGAGATTTAGTTTGTGGAAATTAATTTTGCAAATCCGAAGAATTTGCGAGTGGTTTAGAGGTGCAAATTCACATCGAATAGCCGATCCAAAATGGTTTTAAGGAGTGACAAGTACCCAGATATGATCAATTTATTTGGTAGGTAGGTCATATAATTTTGTTGGTCTGGTTGATTTTGATCGAGTCAAGATAGATCCATAATAGTTCGACATTTCTTTCTTTAGGACTCATAATAATACTAGCCCTGCCCATACCGTTGACAACTAATTCATTTTCCTTCTTGAATAGGATTTCTAGTTGCTCCACGTCCCCTAAACTCGAAGGCATCCTTCCGGTGATGGTTGGTCCATGGACTTTTCTTTTGTCATATTTGGCTAAGAGGGCTGAAGAGAGAGTATACCAACTTAGTCGCATGGGTCAACTTGCTCCCTGTCACACTACCAGGAGAAATTATTGCATACACCAGGTGCAATTGGACCGTGTATTCATGCAATAATTTCTCTGCTATAGGAGTTGGCCATGCTCGATTTTAATTGCAAGGAGAGGGATGTTGAAGGTGGGGCAAATGACTGGAGTATGGGGGGGGCACCAACCGATTTGGTGCTCGTCTGGCATGCGCCTGGGGTATACCTATTTGCAGTATGACTCGAGTGCAAAACATCGCTTACAAGTTGAAGTTGGATCCAAGTACCTCCCGACATGCACCATCGCTGTGACTTAATCCACAAGTCTTACTCAAACTTGATGAATCTAATTAAATTTTCATATTCTCCTACGAGCAAAAAAAAAAAAAAAGTATTGCTACGCTTACCTACACCTCTTTGATGGCTTGCTGGCCCAACACTGCCATGTTGGTTACTTTCTTAGGGACGGAGTTGTCTCTTCGAAGTAATTGTTGTTTAGAACCGTTTTACCGTGTGAATTTTGGGCCATCCAATAAAATATTATTGCATCATCTATTCTTAGAAAAGGTTTACTGTTAATCATGGTTAGCTAGGTGTTAATCTTTGCTGTTTTAGATGAAAAAAGTTCACTCTTTTTAGATGATATGATAGTTTTTTATAGGATGATCTAAAATTTATGGGGTGGAACAATTCTAATCAATAATAATTTTCTGTCTTTAGTTGTTTTGGTGAACAAAGAAAGCCGACGTGGCCATGCCAGAACGGCATGCCAGGTGATTGTTTGCATGAGTTTTGTAGTTGGGATATAACTAGCACAATGCCCGGGCGTTGCCCGGTCTATTAATTTTGCAAATATAGATATAAAAAAATTTGACATTCAAATTAAAATATATATATATATATATATATATATATATATATATAATTATAAAATTTATAATTTAGAAAAATATTGGTAAGAGTTTGTCATGTTATAGATAGAAAAATAGTATGTATAAATTGAGTTGTGTTATTTGGGAAGAGTAAGAAGTATAAAAGATCATCCTCTATTATATTATCTTTATTTAAATTATTAAAATAATAAATATATCTCTCGCTTCTCAATATCTTTGTTGGTAAAATAATAAATATATATTTAAAATAATAAATATTATTAAAATAATAAATATTGTATAAATTAATTTTTATACAATATCAGATCAATCAGCAATATCTTTGTTGGTGGTCTTTGCATACATTCACCTAAAAGAAAATAGAGAAAGAAAATTCATTCCGTTGCATCAGTTCTGCTGAATATTTTGAGAGAGAAAATTGGAAGGCGATTCATCAAATAATGAAGACATTTGAGAAAAATGAAACTTTTCTTTAGAAAGTAGAAACTAATTCTGTGGTATGTTCAATCCTGATGATAGCATTATCTGACGCAGTAAGCATTCATACAGGAGACTCTTAGCTACAGCTTTAATAACATGAACCAAAGTATAAAAGAGCAACCATAGCCATTTACCCAAACAAACTCTCCAGGAACTTCTAGCAGAGACTGGGTGCAAACCAAATAGGCTTCATCGAATCATTTGAAGGCCTTTCCCACCCACACCATATGAATTCATAGCTGCCATTCTTTATGTTCAGCATTTCTATTTGATGAAATTTATTCTTAAATCTCTGAAAAATATTATCAGGATTTTTAAAATAAATACAATCCTCTCCGAATCCAGCAAAATTAATCGCGCAGATCATTGACCAGTGATCTTCTGTCCGTCCAAAACAGTGCCTTATCTTCGATGCTTTCAATCTCAGACCATCGGAGCAGCCATCCACTCAAATCGAGCTTAAAAAGCTTTAAGTCCTTCTTGACATTATCATCCCGGTAAAAGAATCTGGTATCATGGGCAAGCAATCACCTTCCTTGGTAGTGTCCACCATATGAACCTTATATGAATCTTTCCCGATGCAGTGACTCTAAATAAAAATTAAAGCATAACGATACAACACTTTCACACCAAATCAGTTAGCCATTTGAACAACCATTACATAATTTAAAGCAATTATGATATGAGGGGATTACCAATTCATGAACCCACCCAAACCAATCAACAGTAAATAATAACAAAACACAATTCAAATAACAAATTATTAACATGTTTATCATTATTACTGATAATATTTAAAGATAGATATAGATTTTAATATAAGGCACACTATAAACATAATCATTTACTTTGCAATATAATTTGAGCAAATAGGGAAATAAAGAAAATATTTGAAGTAACAATTTAGATCAAAACAAACTACAACAGTGAAATTGTATCGAAATCAACAATTTAAGATGTTTATAATGTATTAAGCTATAGTGAACTATGGAGCATAATCTTAGGATCTTAGCATATAATGCTTTCTTTCATATCATCCAATCTTCATCAGAATAGATGATTTCATTCTTCCTTGATTGTTTGAATGTGGTTGATGGTTGGGTGAATTCGTTAGTTATCTTTTCAAGATCAATCTCTTCTTTAGAGTTATCCTTCTCATGCTCGTCCATACCATCGTTGTTTTGTTGTGACTGCATTATAAAATATATTTGTTAGTAGTTATTTGTTTATAAATATTCAAATAATTTATATTTTTTTGACATTGCATCAATTATGTCTTCAAACTGCATTGCAATATTCTTCTTAATTAATTTGCATTTGATTTCCAAATGGTCATTGGTGTCACTGCTATTTCTTTCCTTCTTTGGTTCCTACATGAGTGACAATGTAATTAGTATAAGATAAGAGACACATATGATTAATTTAATGAGGCAATAGTGAAGTGTTTTACTATGGACCTGAATATTTGAGGTTGATAATGTAGTTCATCTTGATATTTCACCTGTTTTGTGTATAGTAACAATCTGAAATAGTAGTAAATTATAGTTTAAGTCTATTTTCTATAATCGTAACAGAAATATGAATATAGACTAAATAGCATATTTATTTAATAGATACCTTTGAATGTATAGGTGGCAGTGCAATTGACGCAGAAGTGCTACCTACTTTGTCAATGCTGGTAGCCAGTAATGGTAGCATATGGTTAAAGATTAAACTTTTTAAATAACATAGTAATTAAATCATCTAACATATATCTAACCTGGAGTTGTTTATTTTTTATGAATTCTTCTTCTAGTTTTGCATCTGGAATGAATGTCTTGATCACTGTATAATTGTCAAAATCTCGAATTACATTATAGGTCGTGACCTTTATTTGGAAAATACATATCCTGCTATGTAGTTTGTTGATGATAGGAGGAATCTCTTCAGCATCACCATTTTGTACATTTAGAAGCTCCATGGCTGATATTTGGAGTAATTTTTCCGTTTCTTTATCGAATATCACAAAAACGGCAGATCCAGTATCATCTTCAACATCAATATGTACTTTGTATCTATAGATTATTGTAGACTCTATAAGCACCGGGAGTTCATAAACATGATAAATGAATGATATATTATAAGATTATGGAATATCTTACCTTGCAGTTGGGAATTCAGAGATTTTGTTGCATGCAGCACACCAAGAGTAGTTGTTGACCTTATTAACTTTCTTTTTTGCACTTTTCACATGCCATATAATACCAACCTGAAGTGCTATATTTATATTTTTGATCATAGCAATGACTGTGCAGATTTTTGTATCAGAATCTTTTTCCAAATCTATTTCAAAAATTTGATTGATAGTGTGTTTGTTCAGGAACTGATCTTTGGTTGGCAACCTGCTTATTCCATCTGTCTGAAGCTGTTGTACTTGACTTAGTTGGATCATGTATCTATTATTGGTTTATTTTAAATAAAGTCTAAGGATGAACATGAATAATAAAATTTGCTGATATTTTGTATTTATATTTGACAATGTACCTTTGAAAAATTTCCATTGTTTGGGGATACTTGCAAATTGAGATAAGTTCTTGATGTATAGGTTGAAGATAATGTTATTTTCCCTACAAATTTGTAGGAGTTAGATTTGTTTTATATTGTTGTTTATATTGCTTTTGACAATCACAATGGAAAATATTTAATTTACCCATATATTGCTTGACTAATGTGGATGTGATGATAAAGATATGTGGTAGATTGAAATCAATTGCCACATCCCTTTGAAAATTTTTAGCAACATCTCCCCATAATGTAGTGTCTATATGTTCATTGCTGTTTAGAAAAAAATAAATTTAATATAAAGGTAAATACAGATAAAATCATATAAAATCTTGTTTAGTAACATACTTGTCTAAAAGCAACCTAATAACGCACTTGTGCGTCATGGTTGATCGTGCTTCAGTAATCTCAACTGGAGTCATAGCAATAATCTTTCCAATAGCATCTAAGTTCATGAAGTAAGGGTTGTTTAAGTGCAGAGTCTTAATTTGATGTCTATGTACAAAATATAAACCAATAAATTTACCGGTAAGAATCTTTGTGTCGTTGACTCTTCTTTCCATTTCCTGGAATGAAATAAATTCAAATTGGTTGATTCGGATTTTGGCCTCAGTATCAGTGATTTCCTTCAAAAAAGTACTGGTCATGAATTATATTTTGTTGTCACAACTGATAGGTCTGTATCTTCCCTCCTGGGGAACAATCTTGATATTTAATAAAGTACATAACTCCTCTTATTGTTGTCTCAAATTTTGTCATCAGTCCTTTTCTTACCATAGCATGTATCAATTGATCCTAATTAAAAAGGAATGTAACATAATTATTTATTTTACACATGAATTTGTAATTGGGTACTTATAGTCTTGAAGAATATAATCAACAAAATTACCTGATCATCTAGCATGATCATGTCCAAACTCCTGACTTCATTGTTTCTTTTCAAATTTAGAGGACGCCATACTCTAAGTATCCTTGCTTGGATTGCCCAGTTTGTTTTTTCTGAATTTAGTTGTTTGAATGATACAAATTCCATTTTGTTTTTCTGACATGTAACATGTTAGTAAATGGATTGAAGAGAAAAAAAAGAAGTGGTAGACATATTGTGTTGTTGTATTAAAAGAAGGAAGCAATTATAACAAAAACATTAAGATGAACATATAATTGATTCAGAAGATCAAATATGAGTTAAATAGGAAAATAGAAATAGTTTGAAACTTCAGTAAAGTGTCAAAGCAATGAATTGGATTTATAGGTGATGGGTGTCATCATTGGCTAAGATTTAGAAGTTTATAAACATCAATCTGAAAAGCAACCAGACATAAGCAAACATATGTTACCGGAAATAGATGTGAGATTGTAGATAAGGGGTGAAGCAAAGTGAGCATGTAAGAGTGGCAAAGCAAATTAATTACTTGGTAGCTAAGGACTCCTTTAATAAGGTGCAATTCATACTTATGATGCTGGTAAGTCTAGTAAATTGAGAAATCAAGGATGCTATAAGGTTAGTTTGTAGAATACATTCTATAAGCATAAAAAATAAAATATAAATTATGATGTAAATAAGTAAGCTCTACCATCCCGAACTAAGTCTTTAACAGGATTAGGTATCTCAGCACTAATAATCTGATCAATATCTTCAGTCGATGGTCTTTTATCTTGAGGATGGAGAAAGACTAATATATGGGCATGTGGTAGACCCCGTTTTTGGAATTCGAGTGTATATATCACTGAAAAAAATAGTGTGTCATATGTTGGTTTGTACCATTATAAATCAATCACACAATATATTTAGATATATAGATTTTTTCAAGAATATTTATTAATTTATGATCGAGATGTCAAAACAAATCAAATTTCTTAATTCATAAATTGATAATAGAATTGATTCAACAAAAAGAAACTAATGAATAAGGAAAAGAAAAGTACACAATTTTCTAGAACTATTATTCTTTTTTTTTTTGAGTTTTGGCATGATATAAGTAAAATAGTTGGATGGATGCTTTCTTGGTGCCTTATAGCTTAAAAATTGTTGCAAATTTGAAATCTTTCTATTCTTAGAGTATCTAATCAAGATCTAAATCTGGTTTAATAATTTAATAATTATCATAATATTTATCATAATTAATGTTTCATAAGCACACAGAAATCAAAAGTGAAAAATTGAATGTACCCGCTATTATTTTTTCAAATATATGCCTTTTTTTAATATCTTTCATCAAATCATGTAGCTTAATATGGAATAGACGAATCACTATGTTAGGTCTATCGATAGCACGTTCCTCCCCATGTTTCGAAATAAATTGATTAATCTCATATCATTTTGGATTGCACGTGAATGTAATAAACAAATCTGAGCATCCAGCCCATCTACATATAGCCATGGCATCTTGATAATTTTGCACCATGTATCTTGGACCACCAGTAAAAGAGGAAGGCAAAATAATTCTCTTTCCTACAGATGTGGTTATGTGATCACCTCTAATCATTGCATCATGCAACCCATTATACAAAGTTCTAAGAATTGGCTGGTGAGAACGCACCCACCGCAATCTATCCTCCTCGATACATGTGTATGCATCAATAATGTACTACTCGAATAATTTCTTAGACTTTAAAAGAGTATGTCCTTCAACCATTCTTTGCTGAATGCGGTAAGCATAGTATTCTCTCATAGTGACGTGCAGATGTGAATTCCTTACACGACCCTCTGTGTATTTGATACCAGGTCGGAATCCATCTTTGCCATAAGGAAAGAGTAATGGATATTGCAATGACATAAAACTTGGATGGAGTTCTGTTATTTTTGTAAGACACCTTTCTTCTCATCGACTATGATATCACGTCTCTGATCTGTGATAGCGAAATCACCCACAATTAAAGCTGCAATTTCGCCAACATTAGGCAAGTCGTATTGCCTTCCATCTCTTTTCCTGCCACTTAATAGTCATAAGCGCAAGGACCCAACTTCACCTTCTTTAAATCTATCCCATGCCATCCTGAATGTTTTCATCAGAATATTATGTTCATCAAGCATTTTGAGAAGTAAGTCTACTATTGAAGGATTAATAGATTGTCTCAAGTCTCCATTAGTGACAACATTGATTCTATTTGAGACTTTATTATCGGTATCATAGAAGCAAATTGAGGTTTGTTGCCTGACGAAGGAAGCAATGATCCTATACGGTGAACATTCTGACCATTCAATCGAAACACATAAGGCCCACTTGACTTATTTATACTTGAGTCTATATTTCCTCCCATAGATGTGAATGAAAACAAACAATTGTAGAACCTAATATTATTCCAAATTCAGCTGCATCCCTATCATGTGGATTATCCAAAAAGTGTTTTAGGGTTGTGGAGGAACTCTAAGCAACGGTAACTTAATCTTTCCATTTGCACAATATAGAAAGAATTTTGGTTTTTTGGATTTTCTGCATTTCACAGCGCATTCTTGATACCACATTAATGCCCCGCATTCTTTACACATATATTCAGGTGGCCCAAAATCAAGAGTCTCATTATAAAGTGTTCCTACACAACAATGATCATAGAAAACAGAAGTAAATATTTTTCTTCACAATTCTAGGATCATTTTAAGTTTGCATCTCAAAGAGAGTTTTAGAAAACACACCTTCTAGTTGTATGGCAGCAAGTTTTCGTTTTCTTGCTGTTTTTCTCCCGCTTGCTACGTTTCCCTCTGTTATTTCAACTAATACAACAAAAATAACCATTTAAAATGTATTTATTACATTTTATAGGTAACAAAAAAATATTTTATAGGTAACAAAAAAGCAGCAATTCATATATATTATGCATAACTGGTATCAAATTCAATTTTGACTCTTTAGCATCATGGATTTGTAGTATGACATGGATGAGAATCAATATCTTAGTTCTAGCAATCGTTTCATAACATATAATCTTCATAATTGATGCAATTGTTTTTCTCTCTAATCTTTATTGTATTTATTCTTTACCCCAGTTGACTACTTCATGCATGTCTGTTAGGATATCAGCACAGAATTTGCCATCTTCATGCACTTCAAAATTGACACCAAGTATGATATATGTATGTCTAAAATCAACAAATATTTCAAAAACATTATTGTACTATCTTATCAACACTTCCAATGAACATGCAGTTTTTCAATCCACAAAAGATGTCTGTTTTGGTTTGATTCATTAATTTAATTCAATCGTTTGGAATTGTGAGCCATCTTAGTTTAAGTATATCGAAATGCAGCAAGATGGGGTTGTAAGGTATCAAATAACTATATTGTTGATAAAATCATTTGCTATAATAGGTTTTAGGATAGAATTTCTAGATGAACTACCTGGATTTTGGAGCTCTTCTTCTACAGGCATGTTCATAAATTTCATAAAATAATGAAAAATAGCAAAATGATTTACCTCCATGTTTCCTTCTGCCATTTTCATATCGGATTTGCACTGCATAGCACCATATTAAACAACAAACATGTAAATTGGTTCAACATGCTATGACAGGAAAATATATATATATATTAAAAAAATTATAACAAAAAAATATTCAACATTGTTTTTTTTATAGAAAAAGAAATAATCTTCTTATTACCATTGCATTTATTTTTGCCTTCTTCATCTGCACAATGAACATGTTTTCTTGTTGCACCCATTGCATTTGGAGACATTATGTTATCATTCTTTAGCTTTAGTCTTTTTTTGTCCGAGTTTTTGTTTTCTAAATCTCCTTGCCTCTCTAGCTAAGTCTTTCCTTTGTGGTGCTAGATTAGTAACGAAATCGATCGACGGTATATTTCGTATTTCATGACGGCTTAAATGTTGCCGTTTAGATCATAAAATTTTCTTTCTGCGACACCTCGCTAATGTTCTCACATCCATTATTTTATATTTATGAAAATAATCTTGAAACAATGAACAACTAATGCATCACAATGCGATGCTAGTAGCATACGCAAACATACACACACACACAGACACACACATATATATAATTAACTGTATATATCTATATACGTATAGGCATTACATTTTATGACGATAATAGAAGGAACACAGACATTCTACAATATAGAAAAATAGTAAAAGTGAAAGATGTTATAATGGAAACCTCAGCAGTAAAAACGAAATTATAACTCTAGCAAAATTAATAAATAGAACAGATGCAAAATGATAGTTTAGAATTAAGCAAAATAAATACTTTGGCATGAATAGATAAGATTAATAAGTAGCTATAATGAAAGTAGAAGCAATCATATCTATTGGTCAACAGGACTCACTTTATTCTACCAGCAAAAGTGCTTTGTTCTGGAATAAGGACAGTTAGCATATGTTAAAGAGATGCAACACCAGCAAATGCAGAGCCTGCTCAAAGTTTGAGAACCGACTTGGTAAATAAAATATAAAGTAGAAACTACTCAGGATAACAGCATTTACCACTCTACTTGCTTTTTGTTAGTAAGAAGAATTTCAGATGCATGCTTTCTGTTTGCAAGTTTTGACAAAAAAAAAAAAAAAAAAAAATGCAGCTGTAGACTTAGATGATTTAAATTGTCCTACTTTCAGTTGTAGATATTTTCAAATGTTTTTATGGTTTCAATAATCACATGGTAAATCACTGAGAAGTATATCATGCCTATGTATTTCTGAAAAAGCATGCATACGATGTTAAAGAAAATGCAGTAATGCCTATGACCTTGTCTGTGTAACACTATATGTGAACTTTGTGCATCTTTTATTCCTCTTGTAGGTACATCATGGACTATATGTAGTAGAATGTGCCCATAATTATATACATGATTATGGTCCACCAATATTACAGTTTGGTTTCTTAACTCATTCAATCCTTTACTCGCTCTTAGAATTCTTGGTGTGAGAAAATTTATTCCCTACCATCACTCTTCCTAAAGGCATCAAAGACATATTTGCCAATCTACACCATAAAATTGATTTACTTGTGATTATAGGCATAAAATTGATTTACTTTTCATTATAAGCATTACATATTATGACCATAATAGAAGGAACACAGATAATCTGGAACACCCCAAATCGTGCATCGTACAATTTATGTTATAATACCTTTGCTGTTATAATATTCCAAAATTCCATTTATGGTACTCTTCTCTTATTATAAAGTTTATTTTCCATTCTTGAATTGTTATGCTACTTTTTGTAAATGAATTCAAAGTGCACATTCCAGATTTACCACTCTACTTGCTTCTTGTTGGTAAGAAAAATTTCAGATGCATGTTTCTGTCTGGAAGTTTTGACAAAAAAAATGCAACTGTGGACTTAGATGATTTAAGTCATCCTACTTTTAGTTCTTAACTCATTCAATCCTCTACTCACTCTCAGAATTCTTGGTGTGCGAAAAAATATTCCTTACCATCGATCTTCCTAAAGGTATATGAACTCGATGTGCACATTCCAGATTTACCACTCTACTTGCTTCTTGTTAGTAATAAAAATTTCAGATGCATGTTTCTGTCTGGAAGTTTTGACACAAAAAAACATGCAACTGTAGACTTAGATGATTTAAGTCATCCTACTTTTAGTTCTTAACTTATCCACTCCTCTACTCACTCTCAGAATTCTTGGTGTGCGAAAAAATATTCCTTACCATCAATCTTCCTAAAGGCATCAGAAAAACTTTTATTTCATACCAAATAAAAAATTTATTAAAGAGACGAACCTGATCAAAGGCAAGTACGAAAAGAAAAATTTTGGTCAAATGCTTACCTAATGATTGCCGCAGGATTACGTCACGCTACTCCCTGCATCTACAATCAAGGCGAACTCTCAATCCAGAGCCGTATCTACTAATTTTGGCAAATATAGATACGGAAAATTTTGAGATTCAAAATAGAGTATATCTATCTAATATTGATTCAATTATGAAATTGAGTAATTTGATATCAAGAGCATTTTACCTGTAATAGATTGAAGACAGAAGATATTGAAAAGATAAATCTGATCATCTGGGAGGACTTCTTAAATAGAGTGCTATTCACGTGTATAGTACTACCAACAGACGTTTCTTTTTGAAATGCAATAAAAGCATCAGCACAAACATAGATATTAAAACATAGAGATAAATCTGATCAACCATCATTTGAGACGTTTCTTTTTGAAAGGCAATAAAAGCATCAGCACAAACATAGACATTAAAACATAGAGATAAATTTAATCAAACATCGTTTGAGCTTCCCTTTTGGCCGCTTTATGTCCCTGACTCAACCGGTTATGTTGAGGAACGAAAAATCGAGGAATACCAAGGAAAACATACGAAAAATGGGAAAGATTATTAAAAAAAAAAAAAAAAAAAAAAAACTCTCGCCCGCTTACTCTCGAGCACGAAAGCCTCCCCACCAGATTAAACCCGAAAAAAAAAAATTCTATATAATATTAAACCAAATCCCCAATATGAAAGAGGTGTAAGTATGTGTATCGGGGCTCAATCCAGCTTGCAGTAAATAGCACAGATAGATCTTCGCCTCGCCGAGGTTCCCCTCCTTACAGTAGCCATTGATCATGGTATTATACGTATAAATGTTGGGAAAGATCTCACCTTTCTGCATCGATTCGAACAAATCCTTCATCTCAGCGATCATCGCGAACCTCGCGAGGGCCACAAACAGCGCGTTGAAGCACCGGAGGGTCGGCGTGAAGCTGAAGTCTATCCAGGGCTTTGATTGAATCGAGAATGGATCTCATTTCTTCGGCGGAGGAGCAGGATTTTATCATGAAGATTGAATTTGGTCTGAGCCCAAGGATAACCATTCATTCATGATTTCGGACGTACAATCCATAAGGAGATGAACTTTGCGGAGGAACATGGTAGATTTAAGTTGAGAAAATGGATGGAAGGCAGTGAATTGTGTTTTGATTTAAATGAATGCCTTATGGAGATTGATGATGGAGGTTCAAGATGTTGGATGAAGTGTTTTGAAACTTAAAACCATCTTGGCACTCGGGTTCTTCCCATCAACAGATTAACTTGCTGGAACACATAAAATAATAAATAAAATAAAATAAAATAAAATATTAAAATTTGAACGGCAAAAGTAGTATATCCCGAAACATGTAAGGATAAGATTGCATGCATTTAACCCTTTCCAGCATTTGGCGCCGGGAGTCTCGTGCATGAAAGAAAATGTGCCATACAAAGGCAAGGTGTGAAATATGGATGGTAGGGCGTGTCTCATGCATGGACATAGTTCATATTATACAGCAGATGTATGAAAGACTTGTAAATTATTCAACTTCATATTATATAGCAGATATATGGAAGACTTGTAAATTATTCAACTTCAGTAATATTATGAGCCAACCATGGTCAGTCCACAGTATTACAAACGTAATACTTGTCTTTGAACTAAAATCTCCTAAAGAAAAATCATCTAAACATGGAGGGATGATTTTTTTTTTTTTTTTTTTTTTTTTTTATCATTATTGGAAAATACTGCAAGACTACGATCAAGTTGGTTTGCCCGATCAGCCTAGAAACCAAGATGCAAGGCAACTGAAATGAGGGAAGGCCCAAGAATGAGCTTAATAATTTCTTAGTGTTTAGTCTCCTACAACATTAAAAAAAAGAAAAAAAGAAGAAATTGCAACAATTCTTGTTTACCTCTACCACAGATTACGAAGAAGAAGAAGAGGCTGCGCATATCTGCCAATTTTTCTTCACACTAAAAGATGATTTTCTTAAATCGCTGCAGAGGAATTTTTTGTAGAGGAGAAGATTAACACAATAAAATAGGCATGCCTATATTTTGCTGCACAACCTGGGGATTCTTTGGCTGTTTTATGGAGAACCATGAAACCTAAAAGACGTAGAAAGGAGAAAAGAACAAGTGGAAAACATTTCATGCATTGATTACGCTCAATGTATGGTTCTTTTAAATTAGTTCTTCATTTTGGGTTGCTGATTTGTTAAAATCCAGGAGTCATACGATCGAGAATGCCGATCAACAAAAATTGTTTATGCTTTTATTTATATACATTATAGATTACAAACAATTCTCTTAATTTTTCATCGACAGATGGTGCTTAAAATTGCTCTGACAGCAAGAGGTAACGATGCTAGATAGCAGATTGAGGACATGTTTGGTCGGAGAGAATACTATTCCTATTCCGATTCTAGGGGGAAATAAGAATGCTTCAATTCTTCAAAATCTAATTCAGGCTCTCACCTCGTATTTAAATTCATTTTGGTTCCGATCTGATTTCAATCATGAATTAAACCAAATGCATCCCTAGTTTCTTAGGCTCCGTTCGGTATCGATTTTGTTTTCTAATTAATTATTTCCAAGGGCCCAAGGTGAAAAACGTACGACACCAAACTCCCAGCTGACGAAACCTTTTGCTTTTTCAAATTGTATTGCGAGAATTTCTAGAGGCATTTTTCCTTTTTTTTGTGGTAAAGAAAATTTCTAGACGCTTTGGAAGCAAGGACTTATTGCTTTCAGAACTAGCGACTGCCAGGTTCGGTGTAACTTTTGTTTTCCATATGTATCTATCTCCACTTGGGATTTTATTAGTTTATAGAGAAACAAAAATATGAGAACAACGATGATGCATGCCAAACAGATTCTTAGTTTCTTCGGTACTTCCTCCTTTTTATCTGTTTTGTTTCTTCTCTCTTCCCTTGATATTTGCCTATTTTCTTTGTCTTATTCAATTAATTTGCCTCTTTCTCTTTTCCATCTTTTCTCCTTTATTTTATTTTTTTTCCTTTTAGCCTCATTTAGATAATTTCATAACCTCGAAAGCTACTAAATTCAAAGAGTTCTCATATGTTTCGAACGAAAAATGCAATACTTATAGCTGGTCCATTGACAGCAGATTTAATATTCTCGCATGATTATATGGATTGGCTGCTAGCGATCCCATCTTCACCATATATCATAATCTCAAATAATTTCAGTGGATCTTGTGCTTCTTCTAAAAGAAAAATAAAATTGTTTGCACGATTATAAACACAAGCACATGAGTTAAGGATATATTTGTGATTTTGATGTATCAATGATTACATGAGGGAAATGTGTAATCTACATAACCATGTAGACAGGTACCCCGCAGTTTTTCCCTACTTAATTGATAGATGGCCTCAACATGAATCAGATGTGGGGATCGTTTGGAGAGAGTGGAGTCATCACATTAATGTATGGGTGAGTTCTACCTATCTATACATGCATGATGGTTTGCTAGCACCCATCATTACCAATTAGGTAAGCAGAAGAACACTAGATAGTTGTAGAATGGAATTCTAGTTGCTTAACAGGAGATGGTAGATGGTCTCAGTTTTCTTATATGCATTGCTTGTGATCCTAATCATCCAATGGTTTGTCTCAGTGGTGCACTTGTAGAAAATTTGTGGCCATATTTGAGCTGTCATTGGGCTAGGCATATTTAAAATTTGGATATAATTATGTTTGCCATAATCAGACATTGATTCTATATCCTGCCTTATATTTAGGACATATTTGATAGGAGGGAGTTGGACTCTGGACGGGAATGAAAATGAATGACTCCTATTCTATCCATGTGGATGAGGAGATTTCCATTCCCATTCCTCTCCATTCCAATTCCAGACGGGAATGAGAATGTTTCAATCCTTCAAACCTAATCTCTACCCATCCCTAGTATTCAAATCGCATTCCAATTTCGATGATAGTCACAACCCAAATGCGTTGGAGGATATGGCCATTCCAATTCCTATTCTGATCTATTTCGATTCTGTTTCTAGTTATAAACTAAATGCACCCTAAATTGATTCATTGAGAGAAGATTCATTTCTTGATTCCTCATGATAACTTTGTCGAAGGCAAATGGCAAACCAATGTGTATGTAATGTACCTCAATTTTTATTGATCTAACGATTGATTTTGATGATGACAAAGAGTTTTGAGTATAATTTGTTATGTTACTAATATATTTTTGAGGATGTGTAGTTTAAATTCCAAGTGCTCACAATGCTCTAAGTGATTTTCATCAATTAAATTGAATACCATTAATCAAGAGGTTATCGAAGAAAAACTAGACTTGACATACTTTAAAAAGGATGGTTAATGAGAGTTAAATCAAGTTCAGAAAGCAAGTCTAGTCTACAATTGAATTTGGAGAAGAAAAGCTGCTAAAAACCTCATGGCATGCTTGGCATGGAACTTAGTCGACTAAGTCAAGAGTTAGTCGATTCAGTCTCGGAGAATAAAAAAGATAAAAAATACAGAAAGATCAAAATTCAGGATCTAGAGGATTTAGTCGACTAAGTCAGAAAGTTAGTTGACTCGGTCTCAGAGAACAACGGTAAGATAGAAAGGTAGATTTTCAAGCTTTGTTTACTTAGCAGACTAAGTTAGATTGAGCAGATTAAGACTTAGTCGACTTAGAGAAACTTAGTCGACTAAGTTCACTGTAACGATTAGTTTTTTCAGAATTATACTTTTTAGTTTCAACTTTTTTTCAATGGCTATTTTCTTATTTCTAATGACTAGATCACTTTTGAAGACCTCCAAAATGAATTAAAATAGTGAAAAATCTTAAAAATATATAAGAAAATATTTTGAGCATTAAAGAGAGCTTTTTGAGAGTTTCATTGAGTATTTATTGAAGAAAGCCAAATGAGTGAGCTAAAAAGAGAAGAGAAGGAGTTGATTTTAAAGTTAACCTTTGTCCTTCCACTATAAATCATCCTCAAGTAACTGAGAGCATGAGTGAATTGAAGTGAGGAAGCAATCAAGTTAAGAATCAAGGAGCCTCATCATCACTCAAGCATTCAAGAAGAAGTTAAGCATTCAACTATCATTTTTCAAACTTCTTCCGATTCTTCAAAGAGTTTTTATTTTTCTAATCTTAATCTTTGTATTTTTATATTTTATTTGTTTACAAATTTCTTGGGGTGAGAAACTTAGGTTGGTCTAAGCCTATAGTTGGACATTGTAAAGATTTGATTGGTGAGCCTATGACAAAATCAATCGGGATTGATTATTAGTTCGAAGAAAAATAATCACTTATGAGATTTTGGTTGATGATCTGGAGAAAATCAATTGGATTGATTGTAAGCTCGAAAAATAATCTTGTATGATTTTGGTTGGTGAGCCAGAAAAAATCAACTGAATTTGATTGTGAGCCCAAAAAATAATTGGATTATAATTCTAGTTCTGAATTATAATTAAATTCTTAAGTAATTTATTTGGAGAGTGGACGTAGGTGCCGAGTTTGGTGTCGAACCACTATAAAAGCTTGGTGTTTGTGGTTGTGTAGTTTCATTTCTATTATTCTTCATTTATATTTATGTTTTGCTTTATTTCATCAAGCATATAGCATTAAAATTCAGCATATTCATAGTTCAAATTTTTAAATACCTAATTCACCTCTCTTGGATAGCCATATTTGAAAAAAATTTTAATTAAAAAAGAGAATTTCATGAAAGAAAAAAATTATTTGCTAAAGAAAAAAAAGTTATTTAAATTCTAAAAAATCTCTTATGGAAGAGAACTCAAAACTAAAAAAAAAGATTGAGATATTGAAGTCAATAGCTGAAAACTTCATATTTAGTTTTGAAAAACTTCAATCAATGATGAAAAATCAAAAATCTATTTTCCACAAAGCTGAAACTAATTTTAATTCCTTAAGAAAATAAAAATTTGTTAAGAATATATTTGGAAAAGCTTCAACCGAAAATCATTCTATTAAATGCCTTAAATGTAACAAAGTATGCCATAAAATTTTAGGATGTAATTTTAAAAGAATTGGCTATACTTTAGTTAAGTAAATTTGGATTCTAAAAGAAACCTGGAGCACTAACTCAAATGGACCCAAGAAAGCTTGGGTACCAAGAATTGCAAACTCATTTATACAAGTACACCGAGGATCCAATAGAATGAAAATTAAAGTACATATTATGCTTGATTTCATATTCAAATTTTTTAAAAAGCTCTAATCCTTTTAAAGCTTAAAAGTATATACTTAAAAATTTAATTAAAAAGATCATATTCATTCAAAAAGAGAGAAGAGCCTTTGATATTTGAATTCAAGTTAATTTCTGAAACTAAAAATACTTTAAACATGTTTTAAATCAAAAGACAAATTTTTTTCAAAGAAAACTTTGATGATAAATTTTTATATCTTATTGATTTTGATGATTAATCTTTTATCCTTCCCATGAGCTTTTTGATGCTGTCAAAAAGGAGAAGAGTTATTATTGAGTATATGCTGGAGCTTAACTAGAATGAAGTATATTTTTATTGTTTAGCGATTTTATTTTTTTTAAATATGTAATTCTTTAGAAATTCACTATATATTATTTTGTATATACTCAAAAATTTTATCATCATAAAAAAAAAGAGATTATTGATCTAAAGATTGATTTTGATGATGGTAAAGAATTTTGAGTATAATTTGTTATGTTATTAATATTATTTTTGAGGATGTGTAGTTTAAATTTCAAGTACTCATAATGATCTAAATAATTTTTATCAATTAAATTGAGTACTACCAATCAAGAGGTCATTGAAGAAAAATTAGACTTGACACACCTTAAAAAGGATGGTTAATGAGAGTTAAATCAAGTTTAAAAAGCAAGTCTAGCCTATAAATAAATTCAAAAAAGAAAAGCTGCTAAAAACTTTATGGCATGCTTGGCATGAAACTTAGTCGACTAAGTCAGGAGTTAGTTGACTCAGTCTCAGAGAATAAAAAAGATAGAAAGTACAGAAAGATTAAAATTCAGGATCTAGGAGACTTAGTCGATGAAGTCAAAAAGTTATTTGACTCAATCTCAAAGAACAGCAGTAGAATAAAAAGATAGATTTTCAAGCTTTATCCATTTAGCAGACTAAGTCAGATTGAGCAGACTAAGACTTAGTCAACTCAGAGAAACTTAGTCGACTAAGTTCACTATAACAGCTAGTTTTTTTAGAACTGCACTTTTCAGCCTCAATTTTTTTTCAATGGCTATTTTCTTATTTCTAATGGCTAGATCACTTTTGAAGATCTCAAAAATAAATTAAAATGATGGAAAAACTTAAGGATATATAAGAAAATATTTTGAGCATTAAAGAGAAGCTTTTTAAGAGTTTCATTGAGTATTTGTTGAAGAAAGCTAAAGAAGTGAGTTGAAAAGAAAAGAGAAGAAGTTGATTTCAAAGTTAACCTTTATCCTTCCACTATAAATCATCCTCGAGCAACTGAGAGCAAGAGTGAATTGAAGTGAAAAAGCAATCAAGTCAAGAATCAAGGAGCCTCATCATCACTTAAGCATTCAAGAAGAAGTTAAGCATTCAACTATCATCATTCAGACTTCTTCTGATTCTTTAAAGAGTTTTTATTTTTCTAAACTTAACCTTTATATTTTTATTTTTTTTTTCAAATTTTTTGAAGTGAGAAACTTGGGTTGGTCCAAGCTTAGAGTTGGATATTATAGTGGTTTGATTGGTGAGCCAAGGTTAAAACCAATCGGGGTTGATTGTTAGTTCGAAGAAAAATAATCTTGTATGATTTTGGTTGGTGATCTAGGAAAAATCAACTGGATTGATTGTGAGCCCAA